>JAAGKR010000977.1:17500-50113 GCA_011419295.1 Clarias macrocephalus | reverse complement strand
TATATATATATATATATATATATATATATATATATATATATATATATATATATATATATAAAAACTTTTCCTCCACTACATCATACAGGAAATATCTGTACCTTTACTTCACTATATTTCTGCTGACAGTTACAGAATGTGTAAATTTGTTTCCTTTGTAACATGCATAATAACTTTAGAGGTGTTTGAAACGAGAAGGGGAGCTGGGAGCAGACAGACAAAAATAGCACATTGACAGTCGGGAAGCAGAGAGAGAGAGAGAGAGAGAGAGATGTACTATAAAAAGGAACTAATACAAGCTCAGCACTTTTTGACAGTCAAGGTATTTTGTACTACTCAGGTACTTGAGGTGGGTACTTTTGTATTTTTACTGTACTCAAGTAGACAAGTAAATGGAGGACTTCTATTTTACTTGAGTGATATTTGACTTGGGGTCTTCTCCCCGTGCTTGGTGGGTTTCCTCCATGTGCTCCGGTCTCCTCTCACAGTCCAAAGATATGCAGATTAGGATGACTGGCATTCCCAAATTGCACGTAGTGTATGTGTGTGTGCCCTGCAATGGATTGGCACCCTGCCCAGAGTGTACTACGCCTTGTGCTCTAAGTCTCCTGGGATAGGCTCCAGGACCCCCGCAACCCTGAATGCAGGATAGAGCGGTATAGACGATGAGTGAGTGAGTGTTTCCAAATTCCCCGTAGTATGTAAATGAACGTGGCGACCCTGAATACAGGATAAAGTGGTATGTGAGTGAGTATCTCTACTTTTACTCAAGTGCAGGCTGTGTGCCCTTTACGCACAACTGCCCCTTAGATTAATTCAATTAAAACAGCCATTCGCAAATTTGCAATACTGCAGCTCAGTTTAACATCTGAAAATGTGAACTTTTGTGAAGTTTTGGTCTCGCTTTACTGAGAAGGTCTTCATGAGAGACATGAGTTTCATCATGGTGCTTGATGGACTATAGCTGTTGTTACATAGCTAATTATAATTACATATGCCATATGTGTTTTGTCATAGTTTCGAAATCTACAGCATTGTTCTAGAATGTAAAAAATAAATCATTTAAATAAATAAAAAAGCAATGAATTAAAACATGTGACCAAACTTATGACTGGTACTGTATGTGTATGTCTGTATGAAGTATTACACACAAATAAAATCACATGGCATTATTGGATTATTTCTTAAATATGAATATTAAAATTTTCTTGTAATTTAACTACAAAAAAGTTTGTTTAATTGTTTACTGTAAATTCTGTATATGTACTGCAGTACTTTTGAAAGTGCAGGTTTAAACAATTACAGTGAAGCCTTGGATTGCGAGTAACCTGGTCTGTGAGTGCTTTGCAAGATGAGAAAAAAATTTGTAATAAATTATAATTTGATAATCAAGCGTTTACCTAAAAAGAATTAATGAAGTATTATTTATCTGTTTACTATATATGTGGTGTTGAGCGTTTCCTGGGGGGGGGGGGGGGGTATTTGCTACCCCGTGCCCCTCCTCGAGAACCATCCCTAGTGCAGTGTGAATTCCAGGATGGCCAGAAGCAAGTGCAAAAGCAGCGGCAAGCGGTAATGATGGAGAAAAATGTCAATAATTGAGAGAATGGAAAACGGTGAAAAGATGGCAAACATCGCTAGTTCTTAGCATGAATTGTTCAACCAACGGCACGATTCTAAAGAACAAGGACAAGATCATGGAACATGTTAGTTTTTATACAGTGTATGGCCAATTGTGTTAGTATCCTAGTACCTAGACAATGTTTGTTGTAAATTCTTGGAAAAGGGGACTTACTGTATATAGTTGTATTAACTGTGGTTGAAGTATCTGAGAGACATGTTAGTTAGAGACATGTTCTACCAACTCTTTTGTTTGTTGTTTATCTGATGAATAAAAGTGTACTAAAGCATTTTTCTTATTCTTAGAGTACGTGAACTGTCTGCTGAACAGGTCCCTATGTACGATCTGTTATTATGGAAATAATAACATATTAGAAAATAAAGCACACCTTCTGACCAATTGGATTGAAGCCTTCAGTCACACTGTGGTTAATATTAGAAAAGCTTTAACGCTCATGTGGATATAAGTTATTTGCAGTTTTGTTGTTTTTTTTTAATGCATTGCATGTAATGTGTTAGGAATCTGTGATACTGTAGGTTAAAATCTGTTCATAGTGTGTTTAGAAGATATCAGCAGAATTGCTTTTGATTAATTACCTGTGGAAAACACAGCCCTGATGTTACCATGAAGCTTCCCATCACCATAGGACGGTTTGCGATTACTGTAAGATACACAATTAGGAAAACTGGTTCTTTAAAAGTAATTCAGACAGTTAAAGCTTCTTAGCTGCTCTAACTTCGAACCCTGTATGATTAGCCCTAGTGTCCCAATTACACTCCTAACCAATCATCATAGATCAAGCCATTTCCACGACAACCATGACTCACAGCCCATAATAATCACACAGCAGGTTGGAATGTGGAGGAATTAGTCACAAGGTGTATTTTTAATTTATATCATTATAACCTGTGTGTGTGTGTGTGTGTGTGTGTGTGTGTGTGTGTGTGTGTGTGTGTGTGTGTGTGTTTGCGCGTGCATAGTCAATATGTAGTAATGATATTTATTGGATTTAAATTGAGAAAGCGCAGATATGAAATCTAGGTGGCCAGAGACAATAAGCTAAACAGTGCGTGTGTGTGTGTGTGTGTGTGTGTGTGAGAGAGAGAGAGAGAGAGAGAGAGAGAGAGAGAGGTGGGTGATTTGGTGTCATTTTTGCAAAGCTCTCTAATTTGCATGTGTGATGTGTGTCTGTGTGTGTGTGAGAGAGAGAGAGAGCAAGCGAATGTGTGTGTTGGAGACCCTTACTGTACATCATTTTCGCCCCCACACTGTAATTACATAAGTGTGCCATCTGACAAAATGCACGCACACACACACACACACACACATGCTTAACTTTGATGGTAGCTAAGTGTGTATTTAAAGTTTATGGCTTCCCGAGTGGCAGAACAGAAAAGAGTTTGCAGTACAATCAGGAGATATGTAAATTGCCCATGATGTCTGGGTGGGAGGGGCCATGTTCTCAGTCTCTCCTGTCAATCATAGCGACCCTAGCTAACCCTGGCCGTTTTTGAGCTCATGCATGCCCCCCCCCCACCCACCCCCACGAGCAGTGTTTGGCCAGAGGAATCATGTGATAGTCTTCACCCTTATCATGTGACAGTGGATAACAGGACGGGAATTCTTAGATGATATGGTTTAAATAAATCAATAAAACACATCAGGGTTGGATAATAATCAACTTAATCGTGGTAAGTGTAACCACTCTTCATTAGTTTTCCATACACACTTCATTACGATCACAGAGCCGTGGATCTAGTCCATATTTTTAATAACGATTCAAAAGATATGGAATCTTCCCACACAGTAACACCATGATCTCGAAATGTCCATAAATAATAAAAAAAGTAGATGACTCTAAATAGCCATAAGCATCATTTTGCACAACATGAAACAATTTTATAATCATAAAACAAAACTCACCTTAACGATATAATTTCACGTTCTACACGTCTCTATATCCAATATATCCAAAAAAAAAAAAAAAAAAAAGTACTTAAAAAATTTAATAATAATAATAAGCACTTCTAGCATCATTTATACAGTTTGAACTGGCACAAGTTGAGAGGTTGTGTTACAAGCAGGATTCGAACATTTTTTAAAACTGATTTTCAAATGTGAATAATATTTCTCCTTACTTATTCCTTAACAATATTCCATCCTTCCTTGAAAACACAAAGAGAACATTTGTTTAGTATCCTGTATAAGTTGTAGGTTGTTTCATAAAAACATGTCTCTGGGGAGTGCACTCCGATTTTCGACTCATTTTCTTTTCTTGTGTATGATTAGAAGAAATTATCAGATATTGCATTCTATCACTTTCAGTTTATCCCACAGGATGTCAACAGATAAATATTTTCTTTAAAAAAGAAATGTAAACAACAACTCGAATAAGCTAATTGAAAAAAAAAGATATCTAAGATGGGAAAAGAGAGACATTTTTAAATAAAAAATAAATCTTTTGTTTTTTTCATTCAAATAAAATTTCTTCATATCAAACACATAGGGCTAAATTGGTCATTTAATATTTTAATACTAAATTTTGTCCTATAAAGCCCTTAAACAAAGATAACCCACAACTCGAACTCAAAAAACACTTTTGATTTTTAAAATATTAATTAGCACAACATTTAAATCACCAATTTGATGGATTGGAAATAAAAGTGAAAACCCTGAATTCAACTGATTTCATTACTTAATACTTTAATTACTTAATTTTTTTTTTACTTTAAAATTAATTTTTTTTTTCAATTATAATGCAAAAGAAAAGAATAATATTGTCATTTTCAATAAAAATTTTTTTTTATATGTGTTATACTGTAGGTGTTTTAAGTTTAAGTTTATTTCATATTATTTATTTATTTACTTACGTATTTGCACGCCATGTGGGACTATAATTCTGTAATAATTTATTATAAATTTTAATATTTAATTATAAATATGTTACTTAAATCTCTATTGTTATAAATAGTTATATTTAACTAATATTTTATACAGCGCTTGAATTGAAAATATTTTTAAACTTTAATAAGCTCCCAAATTAATGTGAACATATAAAATTCTCTAAAGTTTCATTTTTACCTTATTTCCCCCTAAAATATTCTTTTTCATGTCTTTTCATCGTTTCTTTTGACGCAGAATTACACTTTTGCAGTAAAAGTGTTCAGATGAGGTACGTTATGTTTACTGCACGTTATTATATTTCATAGTTTTTATTCTCAAAGATCTCCACATGTGACCCACATTCATCTAAAATAAATATAGGAATCAAATTCAGTGCATTTGTCAGTACTTTGTGTGAGTTTACTGTAGTATTGCTTTACATCTGGAATATTTTAATATTCAATTTTTCTTTTTCTTTTCTTTTTTTTTTATTTACAAAAAGCAATACAGTGCTGTTAACATAGAAACGTCTGACGTCATCATTTTATTAAATAAGCTCCTTTGGCACTACAAACTAATAATTTTCTATTCAATATATAGTATAACAACTAGCTATCTGAGTAGCATCATATTTGTTATTGGTACATGTGGGTGTAAGCTATAAGAAATGACATCTTTTAAGTTTTTGCATGTTTGATTATTCATTTAGTTTTCTATGGAGATTTTTATTTTGAAGGTTTTCATGAGGTAAAAAAAAAAGCATTTTTAACCATGAATTTGTATGTAGAGAAACTGTATGAATGGAAGGTGAAATTAATAATTTCATTATCACTAGAATGATATTTTTGTTTGTGGTACAGTAGATTGTATTTTGATTAAATAAGATAAAAGCCCTTTACGAATGAAATTGCAATCACAAATGTTGACACTGAGTGTGAGTACTAAAATTTGAATAAAATGCAGTGAACTATTACGCTATTGATTATCATTAGCTAAACAGATAGCAAATGAATCAAATTATTCATTTGATTCACTGAATGATGACCTCAAATGTATTGATTCCTTCACCTGATTCATTGTAACAACATCAAATGAATTAATTCATTCCCCTGATTCATTAAGACAATCTTGAATGAATCAGTTCCCTGATTTGATTCACTGTGACAATTTAAATGAATCGATTTGTTTACCTGATTCATTGGGACAATGTCAAAGGAATCAGTCCATCAATCTGATTCACTGTGACAATCATTACCTTAACATTCCAGGAGATTACACTTTTAGATTCACTAGTATTTGATTCACTAGTATTGTGTTCAGTTCTGCAAAACAAACAAACAAAAAAAAAAACCTCTAAACAAAGAGCAGACACAAAGGTACGATAAATTTGGTCCCACACTATTAAAAGTTCACCAAAAAAAGGTACATTCATAAATTGAATGGAACATCCTGGGTATTTGGAAAGCACAGGAACATTGGTGGACCGAAAAAAGTAAAAGGAAAGAATATTTAGAACGGAAAGTATAGGAAAGTAGAAAAAGGGAACAAAATAAAAGATGACAAATTGTTGTTTATGAATATTTACAGGCTTTTGCAGGACAAGCACTTTGTGCAGACTCTTTTAGGTCAGGTCCTTGAGGCCAAGTGCAGATAAAGCAAGTCCTTAGTTTTACCTTATCCATTTGTGTATGCATGTATGTGTGTTTGTTTGTGTGTTTTCACCACACATGTTCCAGTTTGGAGTGTTTATTCTTCACCCTTTCCAATGCCAGCTTTGGAGAGATGGTCCTCGTTTCACTGTAAGTTTTCTGGTCCCCGTTATTCCAAACACACACAAACAGAGTAAACACTTTATAAAATATTTCTAATTAGATGAGAGCCATGTATGTTTAAGGCCACTACAAAACAAAACAAGAAAAAAACAACATAATTTTACATCACATGTCCATAAAAATTCTTCGGTAACCTCTGCATTTAGCCAAATGTTGCGGTGAGAACATGTAAACACGCACACTACACACTGTATGTCTGTGACGCCCGTCCTATTTTCAGTCCTCGTACAGACAAATGATGCTCTAGTCTATTATCCCAGAATCGATTGTTCTTTTGTTTCAGCATTACAACCTGATTTTGTCAAAGTATCCATTTTCCATCTTTTTGTCTAAGGTCCTCATAAGGATGAGGAATTCAGGTGCTTGTATTTGTATATGTATTATGGTCTTGTCTAGCACACAATTATTCATTCATTTCAGCACTACATACCTTTTTTCATTTCTCAAATGAGTTTTTCACTCTCCTTTGTGCTATCTGTATAATAGCCCCCTCTACTGATTGAAATTTACAGCAAGAACATGTAAAGCTTTGCTGCAGTAAACCATTTATTCATAAATCGCTCAGAAATGGTTATTGAAAAAAAAAAAACATTCTAATGTGGACCTTACTGGCATTGAGGGAACTTTCAAAAGCGTCTATAGCTGTAATCTTAGGACCAAACCGTATTTCCGGGAACTGAACCAATAACTAGCTGCACGAGAGTCAATTAAAAATGTGAAAAAAATGGCTGTAGATCAGCAATTTTTTAAACACGGAGCAATTCGACTTCTGAAAATTTTAATGAAATACCCATGACCTATGCACTGAAAGGTAACTCATCAACGGTACATAATTGGACCTTAAGGAATTCCATTATACCTTTGAAGCATGCATTTACATTGTACTTTGGATGAAAAGGACACCATTATTCATCTATTCAGTACAGATTTTTTTCACCTTTTTATATATTTCCTTTTAATTAATAGCCTTACTCCAGATTCTTTCTTTTACCATCTTGAGGTGCCTTAGAATAGTTTAAAAAATCCCTACTACACTTCCTACATCTGTCGCAATTCTGTGGTCCAGTTTGATTCACAAATTAATACCTCAACCTTCTTTTCTTTTTTATACATTGATCGTTATACATAATGTTCATATTTTTATTGTTATTATTATTATTATTATTATTATATTTCATTATAAAGATGATATGTCTACTAAGGAAAGGAGTACTCTCTCTTCCTTTCCCTTTTTTTTAAAAATATAAATTTCATCCCTCCATCACATCTGCCTCCTTGCACCGCTGTCAATATTCTTCAGAATATAGCATTTGTTTGTGTTTCATTTCCTTGCCATATTTTTTATCTCTACATCAGCACCCTTGTTCCCTCATTTTTCAACTCTACACCTATAAGATCAGTCAATTCCTGTAATATCTGTCTGTTGGCACAAGCATGCAAATATGGAAAATAAACACTGCATACAGTATGTATTACCTCATATCTCTTCTTCCAGGATATTATTAATCACACCGTCCCTCTTGCCTGAGTCTAAGGTTCTAGAGAACTGGCTGTAGTTCTGCACTTGTGTTTGTATTACATCCTCTGGGACGCCATTATTCATTGATTTCAGCGTTACCCTCCTCTTTCATCAGTTCTCATCTGAATATTCACATCCTTCTTCCTCCTTTTCTTATCTCTAAGGTCCTTATATCCTCCCTAAAATGCTGTTATTCATCAATCTCTCATTAATTTATAATTATTTCCACACTCATTGCCTCATTTCCCATGTCTTGTCTCGCTAGTCCACTTAAGGACGAGTTGCTCTGGCGTTTGCCAAATTTAACAGTGACAACATGTAAACACGCACACCAGAAAACCATTATCTTATATCTTGTATTAATATTCTCTGCACATTCATGCCTCCAAGGTCTTCACAAGGACGAGGAGCTCTGGCTGTAGTGCCGCAGTACCAAGCACTCGTATTTGGGTGACGAGCCAGAGGCAGGAGAATTCGAGATGCTTCCTGATGCCACAGAATCTCTAAATGGAGACGGCGGCGTTAGCGTGAGAATTTCCTCCATTTCATTTTTCGAAGCCTGGGGCTCGGGTGGTGTCGTCGCTTCCAAAGTCTTCTCTTTAACGGCAGGAGGACCGCCGAGGGGGCAGGAAGCGGGCGCACGGCCCCCGTTTGACTCCACAGGTGGAAGGGGTTGAATTTCAGCATAGGTCGTCATGGTGGCAGGCATGGACATGTCTCGGGACAGGAAGTAAGGGTGCGGGACTTTGGAAGGGCGTGGCGGTGAAGTTGACAGCATCATGCTGTTCAGTTCACTAATGTTAGCAGTGAAACGGTTCACAACACAGCTGATTTGCTCCATTAGCGAGCCCTGGGATGAGCTAGAAACTCCAGCTATTCCCACGGCTCCGCTCGCAACCACACCTCCGCCGGATACCACGGCTCCCGCACATGAACCGCTTTCTCTACGGGATGACTGGCTGACGTACGAGGAAACGCTAATGATCTGTTCATCATCGGCTCCTTGGTTCCGCGCTAGAATTTCTCCCGTCCTCTGACTCACGGTGCTGATCGGTGACGGAGTCTGCGGCCGATACGTTATCGGATATCGCTCCTCGCTCTCCGCGACTTCGTAAAGCATTTTATCCGTAGCGCTTTCAGGCGTGACATCCTCCGACGCCTTGGAGAAAGGTTTGATCACGGCCGTCTGGTTGTTCTCGCGCTTTTTGATGTGAAAGGAGAGACGCTGCCACAGGTGGCCACCTTTGGAGTTGCGCTCCGTCTGAGCCCACGTCACTGATTTACCATTAGAGCTGCAAAAAGCAAAAAACAAACAAATGATTCATTCTTGCTACAACAATGAGTTACAATATCAGGCAATAAAGAATGAAACACCAGCTAGAACATCCATGTGTGCAGTTATAGAAAAATAACTAATGATAGATTTGTGTGACGCAGCTCAATGTCAAGCAGAGTTCCTCTCTCATCTCAAAAGTGTGAAATATACCTCTTTTATTACAGTTTAAGAACAACGCATCATACTTTTTCAACCTATTTATTGTTGTGGAACTTCATTCCCTGACCAGCCTCTACATTTTTTCAGATTTTAAAGTTAATCAGACAACAACAACAAAAAAAAAAAACAGCTTGCAACAAACCTGCAAAGTGTTCATTCCTCTGTCCTGAGGTTACACCTTCACAAATCAAATTTATTCTCCTTCCATTAAGCTAAAATAAACATCTACTTATGGAAAATCTTCCATATAAAAATGTAAACCATACAATTCCATTACAAGTCTAAGTGGTTACTATAGAAACGATAACATGTCTGAACAAGCGCATTAACAGAACGAGCTAATCACTGTCAGAGCAGCTGTTTTAGGAAATAAATCAACCCTCTCTGACCAATCAGAATCAAGTATTCAGTCTCGACACGGTGTAATGCCTGCTATCAAGATGCTCCTGGCTGGGTTCCCTCGACCACATATTATGACTGTTGCTATGGTTACATGTCTGAGAATGTTACTTTACTCCATGTTTTGTAATTACCTTAAACCTTCTGTAGACTAAACATGTGTACTGTTTAAAAAAAAAAAAAGTCACGCAGACAGACTGTGTAAAGTAAAATCATTGTTATGGTTACTTTGCGAGTTTAGTCTGAAGAGTTGAACTCTGAGGTTAGAGACGCCTGCTTGACGAGATGAGAAGAAATAGTTCGCGAATTTGAATTATTATTCATGTATTCGTCCATCCGTCGATTATTTCATTCCTATTAGATGTGTTAAGCGAATCGACCGAGACACAAGGATATTTCATAGTTGACGTGATTCAAGGACATTTTTAAAAGAGCATGTCCTGATTTTATTCTTTCGGGTTTAGTTAAAGGTCACAATCATTTATTCGAAGCAATTGCAGTGGGGCTGCGAATGCAATAACAGGCCTATGTTTCTCTCTTTCTCTCCCTCTCTTTCTCTCTTTGCTCCCTTGGGGTTAATTAGCCTCGTTAGTTGCGACTTATCTCATTATGAACATGTGGATTTTATCATGTAGTGTTGACTGAGTACAAAAAAACATTTGAAATTGTACAGTATAAAGAGAAGAGGAGAAAGGGAAGAAAAAACCAAAGGGAGACAGTGTCGAGACGTGAAGAGAGGTGTGGAAGAAGAAGACTGATTTTGCCGTTAACGAGCTCTCGCCATTCAACTCCATTAATGCTGACTCAGGCAAGGCTTCTTTTTGTTCAGTCAATCCATTGACTTTCCTTTCATTCACTCTCGTTCTTCTTCTCTCTTTCTTTGTCTTTTGCCCCAATGTTGGCCTTTCCCCTTATTTTAGGTCGAACGCCAATCCTGTGTTCTACTTCCTGATTTACATCTGGCTATCAACTGTATAATTAGGAGTTTTTTAAGCTTATAAAGCTGTTGTATGGTTCTACATGGGTCTTACCCCTAGAGGGCGCTTTAATAAGTTGGTCTCTGTAGATTAGATTAGATTATGGAGGAGGATTCCTGTGGAGAAAAATATCTCTTTGGTAGAGTAGGTTCTTGCCACACAGCTGATCTCCAAGACAAACATACCATTATTTAAGTACAGCGTTACCTCGGCGTACGAACTTCAAGCCTTAAGAATTTTCATCCTTACAATTTTGTAAGACATTGGCACGTGGAGCAAGGCTAACTTGCGCGTAGGTCCGAGAGCCGTTCAAAATTTGTTTACATCATTGGAAAGCCAAGCGAAGCAAGTTTACTTTTTTTTTTTGTGCATGATTTAGTGAAGACACACTGTATTAATTCTTCATTCCGCTGCCGTTTTTAGTTTGCTGCCCCCTTGTGGATTACCCAAGCACGGTATTGATATCAGCTTCAGTATCGATGCATTTCTAATACTTTGCGCGTCACAAGTTGGTCAAAAGATTTGCTAACTTTATTTGGGTCTTTTTTTAGGGAATTTGGTTCACTTTGGATTATTCATCACATGAACACTGTTTCAAACGCCTTATGGTTCGTTCAGTCCATTGTGTCCCAAACTACACGACATGTAGGTCACAAAACACACACAATCGCATATGTCTCACCATCTGTTCTCTATGTGTGTGTGTCTCTCTCTCTTTCCCTTAGTGTCTATTCATCTATCTGTATCTGTTTTCAGGTATAATTTAATGGCCATTTAATTTTTTTATCTTTGTGTGTCTGAGAGACGGAAACATTTATTAGTGTAATCACATTACAGGTTCACTCAGGTGGCAGAGCACTTACTGTAATGGAGCACACACAGACACACTCACAGACACACACACAGAGTGCCTGACCTGAGCGTGTCCCCAGACGAGGGGCGTCTCTTCCACAAGTTGGCGAGGCTGCTGGTGGGTGGCGGTGTCTTCTTGCCCCGCCCCACGTGCATGCGCACGGCTGTCGAGGTGGTAAAGGCGCTCCGCACGTTCCGCTCAGGCTTGGCCAGGATGACGTAGACTTTGGGTGCGAACATGCAGCCGAGCGCCACGGTGCCGCTCAGGCTGACAGAGAAGCACGTGGTCACGATCTTGTAGTCCGAGCCGAAGTAGATGGGTACGAACGCCAGCCAGATGACGCACGTGGTGTACATGGTGAACGCCACGTGCTTGGCTTCGTTAAAGTTCGCCGGCACGTTGCGCGTCTTGAACGCGTAGAAGGTGCAGCTGAGAATTAGTACGCCGTTATAGCCGAGCGGCGCGACCACGCCCAGGTTGCTAGTGTTGCAGATGAGCCTGACCTCTCGGATAGACGGATAGTGGAAGATGACGTCTGGCGGCTCCAGGACGAGCAGCGTGACGATGATGCCGAGCTGCACCATGACCAGGAAGGAGGAAATGGCTACCTGGGCGCATGAGCTAACAAAGCGCGGCTTCTTAGTGCAGATTTTCTTCTTGCTTCCTGCCAGGATGCGTGCGATACGGTTGGTCTTGGTGACGAGAGCCGAGTAGCTCAGGGCGGGTGCCAGGCCGACGCCGAGACGCTGCAGGAAGCAGGAAATGATGCGAGGTTTACAGATCAGGCAGAAGGTGCAGATGTATCCCAGGCCGATCCCGAACAGGATGACGTAGCAGAGCTCGCGGCTCGACGACTTCACTACAGGCGTGTCGCGGTATACTACGAACACGGCTGCCACGAAGAACGTCACAAGGAGACCGAGGCAGGAGAAAACCACCGCTGCGATCGGCTCCGGGTCGCCCCAGTGCAGGTACTCGATCGGGATGGGGTCACACCCTGGAATGGGACGAGAAAGAGGAAAGAAGAAAACGCACAATGATCATCAAAGTGATACTATATTGCCAAGTATTCCGACTCTTAAACCATAGGGTTTAGTATGATATTGTGCCTTTGCACATTGCTACAACAGCTTCAACTCTTCTGGGAAGGCTTTCCACAAGGTTTAATAGGAGTTTTTGGCCATTCTTCCAAAAGCGCATTTGTGAAGTCTCCGCTCTAATTCATCCCAAAGGTGCCAGGACAAGTTCTTTGGACTTTGCTTTGTGCACTGGTGCGTGTTGGACCAGGAAGTGGACATCTCCAAACTGTTCTCACAAATTCTGGAGCATGAAATTGTACAAAATGTCTCTGTATGCTGAAGCATTCTGAAGAAGTTCCTTTTTTCTTGGAAGTAAGAAGTCCAACTCCTGAAAAACAACCCCACACCAGTTCAAACATGACCACGCACCAGTGCACAAAGTGCGGTCCATAAAGGACAAGGACTTGTCTGACCTGCACAGAGTCCTGACGTCAACCTGATAGAACACCTTCGGGACGAATTAGAGCAGAGACTGTGATCCAGGCCTTCACGTCCAACATCAGTGTCTGACCTCACAAATGTTCTTCTGGAAGAATGGTCGTAAACACACTCCTAAACCCTGTGGAAAGCCTTCACAGAAGAGTTGAAGCTGCAAAGAGGGCCGGGCCAACATCATATTAAGAATCGGATGTTACTCAAGTTCATATGCATGTGAAGGCAGGAGAGCGAATACTTCTGGCAATATGGTGTAGGTCAATATTTACACGGGGCAAAGTTCTAGTCGTGGGGTTACACTCCCAACTTCTACATCTGCTTAAGCTGCATCTGAAGCTCTGTCCCCTTCAATATAAGCACCAATCAGCTCTTCAACCAAGGTCAAACTAACCTTCCAGGACATGCGGCAAACCGCAGCTCCGAGTCAATTAGCGTCAGACCCTTAAGCGGACAGCGTGAACTGGCTGACAGACGAGCAGGCGCAGCTTCAACAGGATAAAGTGCGTGCTTGGTGTACGACTAGCGAGATCGATGAAGAGCTGCACTTCCTTATTTTCATACTCAAATGTTAAAAAAATAAAATAAAACGACAGATTGTCATCGGGGAACGATGCACGAGACAGAGCGCGCTGTGAAAGACGTGACAGGACGTTTCTGTCATTATTGAGGATTTATTTAACTGTTTAAACAGCCAGAGAAGTGAGCAGAGAGAAGGAAATAAGAAAGAGGGGAAAATTCCACAGGGATAGAAATAGAGACGGGAGATGCATAAGGAGATAGAGAGACAGATGGAGAAGAAAGGCAGAGAGAACGACTCTGTGAAATGGATGAGCGATTGAGAGCCAGATGTACACAGCTGTCTGGGTCTGGCTTGAAGATGTAATCAGTCTGCATTCTGCCTGAAACCCTTTCAGTGTTAGAGACGTATACAATAAACGCCTCATCATTTAAATGACTGAATGTTTAAATGACGACTCAAACATTTATTTAGATAAAATCATTCGTACAGTATAACATAACATCCTCCTGGAAAAAAAAAAATTATATGGAAATTGTTTCAAAAAGCAGAATTTAGTCACATGACCAGCCGGGGCTCGTTATACTGTATGACTTGAGTCATACACACAGCAAACAACGCAGAGTTAAAAAGAAAGAGAACAAACTCGAAACAAAGCGTGTATAACTTTTATATATGTTTCAGATCGGCAGTTTCAGGGATTTTTGCATAAATTTGGACAAAACAATTCTCCCAGTTGGCGGCACGGTGGTGGTAGTGGTTAGCACTGTCTCCTTGCACCGCCAGGGTCCGGGCTCGATTCCCGTCTCTGGAGTTTGCATGTTCTCCCCGAGCTTGGTGGGTTTCCTCCGGGTACTCCGGTTTCCTCCCACAGTCCAAAGACATGTAGGTTAGGCTAATTGGCGTTCCCAAATTGCCCGTAGTATGTGAATGAGTGAGTGTACAGTACAGACCAAAAGTTTGGACACCCCTTCTTGTTCAAAGAGTTTTCTTTATTGTGTTCTTTCTTGTGTTCTTTAGCCCAAACGCGTCTCTTCTGCTTGTTGCCTGTCCTTAGCAGTGGTTTCCTAGCAGATATTCTACCATGAAGGCCTGATTCACACAGTCTCCTCTTAACAGTTGTTCTAGAGACGTGTCTGCTGCTAGAAATCTGTGTGCCATTGACCTGCTCTCTGATCTGAGCTGCTGTTAACCTGCGATTTCTGAGGCTGGTGACTCGGATGAACTTATCCTCCGCAGCAGAGGCGACTCTCGGTCTTCCTTTCCTGGGGCGGTTCCGCATGTGAGCCAGTTTCTTTGTAGCGCTTGATGGTTTTTGTGACTGCACTTGGGGACACTTTCAAAGTTTTCCCAATTTTTCGGACTGACTGACCTTCATTTCTTAAAGTAATGATGCCACTTGTTTTTCTTCACTTAGCTGCTTTTTTCTATCCATAATACAAATTCAACCTCTTTGAATGAGAAGGTGTGTCCAAACTTTTGGTCTGTACTGTATGTGTGTGTGTGTCTGTGCCCTGCAATGGATTGGCACCCTGCCATGTGCCCTAAGTCTCCTGGGATAGGCTCCAGGCTCCCCGCGACCCTGAATACAGGATTAAGCCGTATAGATGATGAGTGAGTGAGTGATTTCTCCCAGTTCATGCACTGCTGCAGATTAGGCACGTTTCACAAAACAAAACAGGACAGAAGACCTCAAGCACAGTACGGTGATGAGATTCTTAGTCACAGTAAAACATTTAAAAGCTTCAGACGTTTTAAAGAAGGCTGGACGTCTATGAATGACGATCCCGGCTGAGGTGGCTCGGAGCCCGTTGTAGTCGTTCCCGTCAACAGTGGAAACACTTTCAACACATTACAGGACCTCGGCTGGGAGTTACTGCCACACCTCCCGTACATTTCCACACGTTTGTGTCATTAAAGGGGTTCCAAGCAATAGTGAGACACTGGGATGAGTGCATTAGTGTAGCAGGAGATTATATAGAGAAATAAAGGGAGTTTTTACTCTCAGGACTGTGTTCTACCTCCGAGTGGCGCAGTGGTAAAAGCGCTCGCGAGTTCGATTCCCGGGTGATGCTGTAACCTCTCGCAGCCGGAGGTCTAGAGAGAGCTGATTGGCCGAGCTCTCTCAGAGGGGAGGGATGAGAGGTACTTAGCGCTCCCACGTTAATCACGGCTCTCCGAGTGTGTTACGCCGCCCCCAACGGTGCGTGAGCGAGCAGTTCGAAAAGAGGCTGGTTCGGAGGAAACACGTGTCAGGGTCTTCGGCCCTCCCGGCTGAGTGGTATTAGTAGCCTTAATGTGGGAGCCCCCTAGTGACGGGGAGGAATTGGACACGACTAAATTAGGGAGAAAATCGGGGAAAAATACAAAAATAAAAAAAAAATGTGTTCTGTTATTCTGTACAATCTAAAGTCCCGGTTTGACTTGAACACCACTCATATAGGTCTATATCATATCGATTTTCATATCTGTTTCATCATGCAGGATCTGCAAGATCTCACCTCTGTCCCTCTCTCACTGATCACAACAGGAACGCCATTTTAAAGCTCGGTTATATTATTCTTTACAAATCCATCTTTTATTCCGTTAAAGCTTTTGTTCAGTTTACGGTTCAGAAGGTGATCCAAGCTCCAAAACGGTTAGCACTTCTATGCAAACTAATTCCACTGGCGCTTGTATCATGGACACGTCACACTGTATGAGCACGTGTTGTTAATGTAGAGCTTTTCTGTGAGACGTTGATTTAACATTTTTGTAAGGAGTCTCAGAGTCTCCAGTCTCCAGTGCCGGTGCTTTGAACCGGTCAGAGCTAAAGCTGTGAATTTCACGAGACATTTTTCAAAAACTGTCGAGCTTTAAGTTAGAAGAAAGGAAAAGTCAGGAGAGAGAAAAAATGATGGAGTGTTTATCACCAGACACAATGTACACGTGGTACAGGCTGTGAAGTGGTGTTGTGTCTGATAATGTTAAAACACATTTTGCCGTCACATCAAGTGGTTTCTCGGTTCAGCTCGGCGTGAGAATAAAAATTAGATGGAGAGAGAGAAAGAGAGACAGACAGGACCAGCGAGAGTAAGACAGAAGCGGAGTGAGAGATGGAGAGACGCTCGTGGCAGTGTTGCTCCTCGTTAATATTAAATACTGCGAGACTCTGCAGAGTGAATGTGAGCGTTCTGCAGTGTAACGGGGCACTAATTAATTATTCATCACCCTCATTAATTATTAACGATTTTAGTTCCTGTTTAACACACCAGTGCTGTTTATTACTGTTCGTATTACGTTTAATAGCCAAGAAATCATACGTTTCCAAACATATAGATCCCTCGACCCGTCTCAGTGCCTGGACCCTGGATACCTCTCTCTCACTCTCACTCTCTCTCTCACCCTCTGTCTCTCGCTCACCCACTGTGTCTCTCTCTCTCTCTCTCAATCTGTCTCTCTCTCTCTCTCACCCTCTGTATCTCTCTCACTGTCACTCACTCTCTCTCTGTCTCTCTCACCCTCTGTTTGTCTCTCACCCTTTGTTTGTCTCTCTCTCTCTCTCACCCTCTGTATCTCTCTCACTGTCACTCACTCACCCTCACTCTCACTCTCCCTCACTCTCTCTCACCCTCTGTCTCTCTCTCACCCTCTGTCTCTCTCTCACCCTCTGTTTGTCTCTCACCCTCTGTTTGTCTCTCTCTCTCTCACCCTCTGTCTCTCTATCACTCACTCTCTGTCTGTCTCTCTCTCACCCTTTGTTTGTCTCTCTCTCTCTCACCCTCCGTCTCTCTCTCACTCCCCCTTTGACTGTCTCTCACTCTCTGTCTCTCTCTCACCCTCTGTCTCTCTATCGCTCACTCTTTGTCTGTCTCTCTCTCACCCTCTGTGTCTCTCTCACCCTCTGTGTCTCTATCGCTCACTCTTTGTCTGTCTCTCTCTCACCCTCTGTGTCTCTATCGCTCACTCTTTGTCTGTCTCTCTCTCACCCTCTGTCGTCTCTCTCTCACCCTCTGTCTCTCTATCGCTCACTCTTTGTCTGTCTCTCTCTCACCCTCTGTGTCTCTCTCTCACCCTCTGTCTCTCTATCGCTCACTCTTTGTCTCTCTCTCACCCTCTGTGTCTCTCTCTCACCCTCTGTTTGTCTCTCTCTCTCTCACGCTGCCTCTCTCTCTCTCACCCTCTGTCTCTCTCTCTCTCTCTCGCTCACCCTTGCTCACCCTCTGTCTGTCTCTCTTTCTATCACTGTATAATTATTTATCATTTCGGTGAAACAAAATGAAACGCAGCAATAACACTCAGAGCGAAAATGAAACATGTCAAAACATGAATGTGAAATGTTGGACTAAATCAATCTGTCTGTCTGTCTGTCTGTCTGTCTGTCTGACGGCATCTGTGTTTGTTATTAACCGCCGCGAAAGATCTCACGCGTCCTTCTATTCATCTCCGTATTAAAGGGCTGATGAAAAATCACACAGCGAAATGAAACAATTCGCCTCCAAGAGACGGGAGAGCAATTTGTTTACAAGCTGTCATCCTGCGCTCTCTCGCTCTCTCTCTCTCTCTGTCTAAAACATACACCACAACTCACCCAGCCATGCACATAAACACCCGGGCAGATTAGTTCATTAATCTGATTTACACCTTTAGTTCACCATGCAGGATCTCTCTCTCTCACTCTCTCTCTCACTCTCTCTCTCTCTCTTTCCCTATGGATGTTATGGGACAGAGAGAAACAGACTTTGACTCAGAAAAATAAAATAAATAAAGAAGTAAGGAAGGTGAAAAAAAGCAGAAAAGGATGCACATCGAAAGAAAGAAGGAAGTACGAAATCAGGGACGCAGGGACGTACAGTGAAGGAAGTAAGGAAGGGTGAAATGAAGTAGGAGGAAAATAACAGAGAAGGAGATAAAAGGAAGAAGAAATTATGTACATAGAGGAAAGAAAAAAGGAATCCGTACTGAGAGGATTTTTTACGTTTTCTGTCAGTATGGAATGGGATACTACAGGATTCTCCACAGCAGAATAACGCAATTAAAAACCTTCAAATAAAGATTAATATGCTGCTGATATCTGAATGAGAGCGAAGGATGTAATGTGTCACTAACGCACAGCTGCACCAGGCGTCTCCGTTCTAACAATCACGCTCTTGTTCTCGTTCTGTCCTCTGCTGCCATTAGGGGGCGCCGCAGCACATCGCCCAATCCGCACATTGCGGTTTTAACCTTGAGGTACGTAGTACGTCCTTGCTGACGCAACCCTCGTGTCTTTTATCGGGGTTTGTCTCCTGCAGTGCCGGGGCTGGATGTGGGGCAACCGCTGGTAGAAATCCATCATACTGCTTCACTTCTGCAGCTTTTAAGCTGGTTTTATCTCAAATAATTATACAGCCCAGGCTAAAGGTTCACAAAGTCGGCAGCTTCAGTGTTTTTGTCAGATGTTACTCTGGAATGCTGAAGTATAATTACAAGCACTTCATACTGCAGGTGTCAGAGGATTTTATTGACAATTGCATTAAGTTTATGCGAAGAGTCTTTTATAGTTGCAGTCCTGGCCCTTATTTGTCAACACCTCTGACCCCAATTCGCTCTGACATGCTGTCAATCAACTTCTAGGCCACATGCTGACTGATGGCCGCCCGTTCTTGACGTAGCATATAATCAATGGTTGGAGTTTGTCTGAATTTGTGGGGTTTTAAAGTAAAAGCCAAAAACACCCTCCGAGAGCAACTTCTCCCAACCATCCAAGAACAGTTTGATAATGAACGATGCCTTTTCCAGCATGATGGAGCAACTTAGTACCATAAGGCAAAAGTGATAACTAAGTCCATGGCCAGGAAACTCCTCAAACCGTAATCCCATCGAGAACCTACACATTCTCACAAAGTCCAAGCATTGATTTTGTACGAACGGGCTGTCAGGATGCGGCCCAGCAGTTGATAGACAGCATGCCAGGGTGAACTGCAGGGGTCTTGAAAAAGTCTGCAAGTATTGACTCTTTCTATTAACTTTTTTATTTTTTTGTTTTTGGATATTTTCCTTCCTTAGGATTTTCTTTCTAATTTAGTCGTGTCCAATTCCTCCCCGTCACTAGGGGGCGCCACATTAAGGCTGCTACTACAACTCAGCCGGGAGGGCCGAAGACTATCACGTGTTTTCCTCCGAACCACGTGACGCCAGCCGACCGCATCTTTTCGCACTGCTCGCTCGCGCACCGTTGGGGGCGGCGTAACACACTCGGAGGACGGCGCTATCCGCCCCTTCCGCTCGCGTGAGCTCACAGACTTAGTGCTCCATTAACGTGGGAGCACTAAGTACCTCTCATCCCTCTCCTCTGAGAGAGCTCGGCCAATCAGCTCTCTCTAGACCTCCGGCTGCGAACCCGCAATCTCCAAATGAGAGGGTGAGGACGTGACCACTGCGCCACTCGGAGGCCCATGACTCTTTGACTAAAATTCATGTAATTGTCAATAAAAGCCTTTGACACTTGAAATGCTTGTAATTATACTTCACTATCCAATGGTAACATCTGACAAAAAGGGCTAAAAACACTGAATCAGACTTTGTGTATATTAATATTTGTGTCATTCTCAAAAACTTTGTTTGTTTGTTTGTTTCTTCACTTGACGTCATAAAAGTGGAGAGTGTGCATTTAGATTTTGTGCATTCGCTGCACGCTCCTGAAAAGCGAACGTGACCGGGGTTTGAAGGATAGGCTGACTAAGTGCTGCTTGGTATTTTATCATAACATGAACAATTTTGACATACGTAAGCAAGGTTTCTGATTAAGATGCATGAGATGATTTTAATGAATTTATAATATCATGTAGTGTTTATATATATATATATATATATATAGAGCCAAAACATGAATTTCAACATTGCGCAATATTTCAGAGAGCAGAGCTGGACATGAAAAGTCCAAGTGCAGTCCAAAAGCACTCAGCATCTCCAAGAAAAAGGTCATAGACTGTTTACAACATCGTGAGGCGGCAGACGCTGTCGATGAGACCCTGCACGATACCCTTTACCCAGCAGACGCCCCTCAGTGCTTCTCCAGACGTCCTAAGATACACAAGAACGGTTTATTTCTCTGGATCGATTCCAAATATCAAGCGTCTCCTTAGATCTCCATCTTCCTGTCTAGAGACATGGCTGCACGATGAGGTTCAATTACGTGTACCTGCTGAGACAGACATGTCCCCAGTGTTACGGGACAAATCCCGCAGACCAGCACTCAATGTTCTACGTGCACCTGAAGGACAAGAGGGACTCCTCTGATAGCAATAATGTAGACAATATGGACAAAGAGGACAATAAGTGGAGGGGGAAAGCAGATGGCCAGGGACGAGGACAAAGAGGAAATGCGTATGTGCGGGACGCCGGAGAAAAGACGTAAAATCCTGTCTTAATACAAAAGGCTTAACAAAGCCAGAAGGTTGTACAGGACCACCAGAGAACTAAAGAGAAGGAACAAAGCGAGTCTCCTGCGCATTTATACTTCAGTTCATGAGCAGAGAGCCTTGGCAATGGTTCTATGAGCCGCTGTGAAAAAACGTTCATCCAATATATGTTCCATTAGTTGGCGATTTAATAACTGGGAAGACTGAATGGGCGGGGTCAGTAGTAAAAAAAAAAAACTCGCCGTGAGATAAAAATTTTGGCTAAATTCAACTAAATCTTCAGCATAGCAACATAAAAGTATTTATATTTTTACTTTAATTTGTCACACATCTTTATCTGTCTGTCTTTTTCTGTTTGTTTACCTGTGAGGTCATCGGTAGGCCAGGATCCGAGTTCGCAGGCTCGGCAGGTGTACTCATCGAACACAAACTCGTTTTCTTTACAGGGGGTGCACGTCCAACAGCAGCTCACCTCGCCCTTACGGATCACCTGCAGAGACAGAGAGACAGAAAGTGAGACCTGGACAGTCTGTAGTTCAGAGAGAGAGAGAGAGAAGGAAAAAAAGAAATGATGAAAGAGGGCAAGACAGACCAGATTTTTTTTAGAATGCTCGCTTATAAGGTTCTCAGAAAGAAACAATACGCATAGATAGATAGATAGATAGATAGATAGATAGATAGATAGATAGATAGATAGAAGATAGATAGAAAGATAGATAGAAAGATAGATAGATAGAGCATGGATGCAGAATTTGGGATACAATATCACATTGTTTATTTGTATTTATTTTTAAACATATTGCAATTACTACTTAAACTCCGATAGGGCAGTAATTCACAGTGTGGGCCGCGACGGTACTGCAGCTGGGCCTTGAGACGTCTTTTAGAATAAATAAATACATTTAATGTTTAACATTTCTGGAATTAACTTTAAAATCACCGCGCACAAGCTTGGCACAGGTTTTACGCCGGAAGCCCTTCCTGAAGCAACCCTCCCAGTATTTTGTCCGGGCTTGGGACCGGCACTGCATCCAGTGGCTGGGGTTTTTGGGCTCGAACCTGGTTTAAATTTTGTCTTATTAATCATTACAAATATTCAGTACACAGTGGTACCTCGGTATACATAAGACTTCTCACCTTAAGATTTTAAGTTCTTATTAAAAGGAATTTGCCTTGGTATAAGAATTATACAAAGTTGTTCAAAACTTGTTTGTGTCAGTGGAAAGCCAAACAAAGTGAGTTTACAGGGTTTTTTTTTTTTTTTTTTTGGCATTTTGCACAAGATTTAGTGAAGACATAGCACCATGGGTCCCAATAATGTTAGAAAAAGAGAGGCACTTTTAGTTTCACTGAAAAAAGCAGTCGGTGCCAAGAGGAATCATACATTTGGGTTAAGTGAGGCATAATGTCTATTTATTTCATATTTTACTTCATAAATGTCCTAATTGTTTTTATATGCAAAAGTATGATTTATAGCGCTGGAAATTGGTAATATTGGTAATATGTTTAGAGTCTCTGGGACACATTAGCTGCATTTACATTATTTCCTATGGGAAAATGTGTTTTGCAATACAAGTGTATGCCAAGGGATCGCTGTATAAGGAAATACTTTGTTATGTTTGTCTTGTGTGTTAATCAGAACTGTGATTGAAGGTGGGCCGCAGAAGATTTTCAGACTTGAAATCAGAACACAACCTTCTAAAGTTTGGGAGCAGCAGCAATATGGGTCAGGATTATTAAATGTACAATTTTGTAATATTTATATTTATTAAGTATTAATATTTATGTAGCACCTCAGATGTTGATTGAAAAAAATAAACATATACTTATTATATGTATATTACCTGTAGTAAATTGTACCCTGGCTCGATCTGATGAGTGCATGTTAATATCGCGATTAAAAAATTTTCTGCACCTGATCGCGCAGCACCTATAGACAGATTCAGAAGTGCCGAGGACTTGATTCAGTGTAATACTAAACAGAACAGGGTCCTCCTCATGCCCCTGATTAATTTAAGAGCCCTGACGCCAATTACAGGTTGAAGCTGGATTAAATGTAAAAAAAAAAAAGGAAAGTTATATCCAATTTGTCACCTCTGAAAGTGTTAAATGAGCTTAGCGAAGTGAATCACTGCAGGCCTGCTGGAACTCATCAGTCCATTTAATGTGTGATAAATCAAGGACGAACTTAAACCTGACATTTTGTAACCACTTAGAGAAATGTCATTAATGCACACAGTGACATTTCACTAATTTTGTCAATGTGTTAAAGTCCACTGGGAAAGAAAAATCTGGCCGATCCCTCGTCCTTCCTTTCCAACAACTACAGTGGCATCATCTGGATTGCTGTACCTACTGTATCACTGGCGACTGGGCATTCGGGAAGGACTGAAAAAAAGTAGGATGATGATTTAGCCCAAAAGATTTCACATTCTGTACTTTCTTAATGCTCCATCAGCGTTCCTCAGTCTCAGACTCAGGGAACTAAACCACATCAGTGAAACACCCAGGACTGAGCGCAGCAGGACTGAGAGACAGATACAGAGAGAGAAGGCTGAGGGAAACATGGGGTTACTGAGAAGGAAGGGTCAGTCAGGGTCGATGAGTGGGGCTACTGTAACTGGAGTGGGGGTGGGGTTAGTGAAGGGAGCTTTTAAATGTGGTTGAATTTTTTGGTGATTCTAGAGAGAATGAAAAAGAATTTGTTGAGAAGCTGAGCTGTTTACTGTGGTATAAGTACCCATAGAGAATATGCCACAGTGGAGAAAGTTTGATGTTTGTAAGATTCTGACCTTGATTTGTCCTTTATCGCAGGGCTCACTGCAGACTGACTTAATCATGCCATCTTTGTTTGGCCAGATTTCATCATCATCTATCTGCAGCCCGCTGTTGTCCCAACTGCCCACGACAGTGTAGTCGTAGTAGTCTTTCCCCATCTTCTTAAAGTTCATGATCACATAGCTACACACACACACACACACACACACACACATATGCAAACCAAGAATGAAACATATTCAAAATGTTTACTAGATTTTTTCTAATTGACTGAGCAACTATCTGACAGACTATCTGTGACTGACTGACTAAATGATTGGCTCGCTGACAGACAGACTGACTAACCGACAGACTCACTGATTGACAGACTGGTTGACCGACTGACAGACTGACTAACGGACTGAGTGACTGACTGGTCGACCAGCTAACTGATTAACTAACTGACTGATTAACTGACTGATTGACTGGCTGACTTACCGACTACTAATTCA
Source organism: Clarias macrocephalus (assembly GCA_011419295.1). Taxonomy (NCBI): domain Eukaryota; kingdom Metazoa; phylum Chordata; class Actinopteri; order Siluriformes; family Clariidae; genus Clarias; species Clarias macrocephalus. The sequence goes on along the minus strand of JAAGKR010000977.1, from coordinate 25,852 downwards.
CGAACTGACTGACGTACTGTCTACTGACGCACTAACTGACTGATTTACTGACTCACTGACTAACTTTTGACTGACTGACCATCTGACTAACTACTGACACAATAACTGACTGACTGACTGATTGATTGACTAACTAACTGGATGACTAACTGACTGACTGACTGACTAACTGTCTGACTTATTGACCTACTGTCTAACTGACTTACTGACTACTGACTCATTAAGTGAATTACTGACTTACTGACTGATTGACTGACACTAGCTGACTAACAGTGTGACTGACTTACTGACTACTGACTCACTAACTGTCTCATTAACTGAATGAGTAACTGTCTGAATGACTGTCTGACTTACTGACTGACTGCTTCACTGACTGACTAACTGACTGACTGGCTGATTGATCAACTGACTGACTAAATGACTGATTGATAAATGGACTAACTGCCTGACTGACTAATTGGCTGACTGAATAACTATCTTACTGACTAATTGACTGACTGACTGAGTAAATGACTAACTGACTGATGGAGTGGTTGTTTGACTGAATTAATGACTGACTGACCGAATGACTGACCAACTGCTAGTCTGACTGAGTGACTGACAGTGATTGTCTGTCTAGCTAAATGAACGATTGACCGACTGACTACATGGCCAAGTGTCTAAATGACGGCCAAAGAGACTAACAGTCTAACTAACTGACTGATTCAGTGACTGACTAATTGCGACCTACTTATTGACTGGAGGCTCTCTATACCTTCCGGGTGAATCTCCATTCTCATCAAAGTAGATGTTCTCTCCATTGACGCCTGTGAAATTGGTCTTCATTAGAAACTCGAGCAGCTTGGAGCCGTCGATTGGCCGCATGGCATCACAGAGTCCCGCCATGCTAGGACAGAGAGCTCTCTGCATCTTATGAAGCCCATATGCCATGCTGTAGATCGCATTGATGACAAAACCCATCTTGGTGTCCTGGGCGTACTGCTGCCGCAGAGAATCACGTTCTAGACACAGAAGGAAAGGGACAAGAAGTCAACGAACAACCTCGGCTCAAATCATTCACTCTGCTCTGCTTTAATAGCTCAATGCTTGGATTTATTTAAAGTCTCATTTTGGATAAAATCGATTATTGTTAGGATTTATTTTAGGGGGGAAATGTGTAGGTTGTAACTAATCAAACGTTTGACAAATTGGTAAACATTAAAGTGAAATGAAGGTGTCCAGTGGGTGTAAATGTAGTAATTATCAGTTCAGGCATTTCCTTTGATTCCTGACTCACGGATATTTTATTTGCACCCTATTAATCTTTTCACATTACCTCGTATATAGAGATCCAATTATAGCATCTATCAAATCAGTAATTCATTTCATATATTTCTTCTCCTAATATAATGACACGGTGCAGCTCTCCAGTGAAGATTGGTCAGTCTGTTGATTACAAGTACTTTTAAGGGGATGGCTATTTCCGTTATCTTGTTAGCCAGTCGTCGTCACCAAGGTCGGATATGAATTTTCACCCGAATGAAATCGTGAGTTAGTTAGGAGCTAATGAAATCTGTGAAGATTTACGGGCATACAAGAATGCCGTTGATGTTCTACCTATTTGAAGACTCTCATGCATGAACTCGATGACGCCGCCTTAATTCCGGCTACGGCTTTCAAAACACAATTATTCACTGCAGCTATAGTTTCTGTATAATTTAAAGCTATATGATGCGCAACAACCCCTGAGTTAAACCTTAGAACTCTCTCTCTCTCTCTCTCTCTCTCTCTCTCTCAGTTTAATTCAAACCAAAATTCAGTAATTCAGTGGTGAATGCAAATTGAGTTTCATTCATATTCCCTTCTTCTTTTCTTATTGAAATGGAGCTATTTGAAAGTGTGGCGCTTTGATGTGCTGCGTGAACACTGTGTGCTTTAGGTATGAATGGAGAATTGAACAGAGGAGGAAAGAGAAAGTTACGAAAGATAGGAAGATCAACAAAAGAGAGGCAGTGATGTAGAGACAGGAGGTAGGAAGCACAGAATGACGGGTACTCCAATGTAATATGGTGATTTTGGCGAATCGGGAGGACAGAATGAGGAATACAAGAGCCTAATTTGGTGCTTTGGAGTCGGATCCAGGGCGTGAGGAAAGTGGATGGAGAGATGTTTGACTTTAGGTCACCTAGACATGTTCTTCTATTATTAACTGTAGCCTCTGGGGCATAAACAGGTCTAGGTTAGTTTGTCTAGGTTAAAGCTTTTCGGCCACACATGCATGTGGAAAAGGTTTGGGACTGGGTCTAACATGGGGACGGGCTCATTCACTGAAAACTGATTCTAATGAACAGCTATTGAAATGGATTGGAGTTTGCATTACTGGAATGCATTTGGGTTAATTATGGTTTGCGAAATGGATCTGAGCTGATTGCAGCTTGGGCCATTTCTCATTTAGTGAAAAGGGTTCAGGTTAATTATAATTTATTGAAATGGGTTTAGGGATGATTTTAAGTTGTTGAAATGGACGCTGTGGGTTATTTAAATCAGACTGGGTCAATTGTGTATTTCAAAAATGGGTGTGAGTGAAGGAGCTGATGTCCCACTGTGGCTTACAGGAATTTGTGCGGAGTAATGAACTGGTTTAACCAGCGGTGAGTCCCTGGGCCAGTTCTGTGCTACTGTAATTAAAGGAGTTTGGTTCATGAAAGTAGGGTTGGGTGGGATCACTGAACTAGTGTTACGTTTCTGATAATGAACTGGTGATGAGTTTGCGTTATTGATGAAGTTTTGAGTTTAGGTTCTTGAACTGAAGGGTTATTGAAGCAGAGTTGACTTTTAGACATCTGTAGTTGATTTTAGGTTATTGAAGTAGGGTTGAGTTTGGGGTATTAAACTGGGATTGAGGTGGGATTATTTAACTGTGCTTGAGTTTAGGTTATTAATCTTGGGTTGAGTTTGCATTATTGAAATTAGCTTGAGTTGGGTTATTGAACAATTTTTTGTTTGGATTACTGAACTAGTTTTAAATTTGGAATATCGAACTGTGTTTGATTTGGGATTACTGAATTAAGGTTGCGTTTGGATTATTGGAATGAGGTTAAGACTGGATTACTGAACTAGTTTTTGTTTGGATTATCTGATCTGGGGTTGATGTGAGGTTATTGAACTGGGGTTGAGTTTGGATATGTTACTGTGTTTGCATATGATTGTGTGCGCATATCTTGACAATGCAGGGTGGACAGGTACAACAACGATAAGCAAATATCACAAAAATCACACACAAAGAAATCTGGCCCGTTCTGAATTAACACAGATTGAGCTAGTTTTCGAGTTTGGATTATTAAACAGGTTTTCCAATAAAATGAACTTGGGTTAAATTGAATTCGATTAACTTGTAACAGCGAAGGCTTTCGAGTTAATGTTGACTGTATTGCAAGGTTAAATGTAGTTCACTGCAGAGTAGTTGGACAGACGATTGGTTATGCAAAGCAGTTTCGAGCTAAGTGAGACTTGTGTTAGGGTTTGAACAGGCCGCGATCATCATATGAAAAGCTCTCGCTCGTCTATTAATATGTAAACACATGCAGGAATAAAATGGGTGAATCTCTGTTCCATCCATCACCTCCTCCTGCCCACATCTTTCTGAGTTTACTAACATAATAACAATGGCTCTGGAGTTCTGGTGCGTGTGTGTGTGTGTGTGTGTGTGTGTGTGTGTGTGTGTGTGTGTGTGTGTGTGTGTGTGTTAGCTAGATCATGTGCACTTGTGGTAATTAATTGGATTATGAGATTTATGAGAGGAAAGCATGGTTGACATGTTTACAACAATGTGAAATTAAAATTGCATGTGTGTGTGTGTGTGTGTGTGTATGCACTCACTGCTACAGGTCCGGTTGTAGTTGGGGTCCTCCTGCGGATGACCCTTCATTCTGCAGTGGAAGCGATGCTGCCAGAACTCGGGGAACCACGGATTGCGCTGATTGTTGTCAGGACGTAATTTTAAATAGTAATCGTCAAACCACTTCACGTCCGAGGATCGCAGTTTTATCGTGATCCCCCCTGCAGCCTCGCGCACGTACCCGTCGGTCACATCGTACCGGTCTGCCCATCCGTCACTGTGGAGGAGGAGGTGGGGGGGCCAGAGAGGGGAGACAAAACATAAAAGTGAGTGGAAGGCCATCAGCGGGAGTGCTGCTGGTCGGAGTAATCGATTTATCGGCTGGTGCTGGTGATGGAGTGCTTTTCACACGCCTCCTTTCACATACAGTACGCGCAATCCTCCGCCGTCCATCTGATTTACATCCTCTATCTCTCGGCCTTGCTTCCTCTTTTTCATTTATTCTCCCTCACTTGTTATTTCTCCTTGTTTTTTCGACACACATACACACACACGCTCCTCTTCCCTTTGCACCTTAATTCCCTTTTTGCCTATTAACATGATCCGGTTCACACACACACACACACACACACACACAAATCTGTAAATCAGTTCACAGTTGTATCATCTCTCTAAACGCCGTCGCCATGGATACAGCTGCAGCCAATCACGCTTCAGCGTACTCGGAGGGCATCAACCAGGCACACAGGGCAAACGATGATGCCATCTGTACCCTGCGTGTGTGTGCATGCGTTACTGTGTGTGTGTTTGTGTGTGTGTGTGTGTGTGTGTGTGTGTGCGCGCGTGTTTTGACATTGCAAGGTGAGCAGGTACAACAATAGTGACCAATTAATGTGCAGTAACACGCTCTGATATGCAAATGAGCGCCAGCAACTCGATCTGTGTATGAGAGATAACGTGCACACACACACTCACACACACTCACACACACACTTAGACAGAAAAGAAATTTGACACGTTCTGAATCAACACAGATTTCTGAGCATATTTTTCGTTTTTTGCTCAAACACAGGAAGAGTCTCGGGAATTCAGCAGCGACAACTGACATTCCACGGAGTGTGTGCGTGAGTGTGTGTACGTAGCTCTGTTTCACTAGCTCATACACACACACACACACACACACACACACACACACACACACACACACACACACTGCCAGATGGCTCAGAAAAACCGAAGGACACCGAAGTTTCCCTGGTCAGTCAGTGTCGTAGTGTTAAGTGGTTAGTTTTACACATCCCAAACTCCTATGGTCACATGACCCTGATCTGGGCGGAGTCAAAACAAGACCTGCGTCCAACCTGCCTCCTAAACCTCTCTGCATACTGGAGTAGACATATGTGCACTAATAATAAATCTCTAATAATAAAACCCTGGACACACTTGCTGTTCAGATTAAGAGTGTGTGTGTGTGTGTGTGTGTGTGTGTGTGTGTGTGTGTGTGTGTGTGTGTGTGTGTGCGTGTGTTTGTGTGTGTGTGTGTGTGTGAAATACAAAACACCGTAATTTTTTGTTTTGTGAAATACAAAACACCATAATCTAATGTAATAATCTAATGCACCATAATTCCTAATTCATAAAAGCTTCTAATATCAGTCCTTTTCTTAAAATTTTTGATTTCCCAGTATCATAGTCTCCACTTTGCCTGGTTTCTAAGATCCCTAGTTCCCATGGGAACCTGCCTTGCATAAGTTCCAGGTTGCCAGTCTTTATGCTTTTCTAATTCAGTAAGTCCCCTACATATGAACGAGTTCCGTTCCGAGAGCTCGTCCGTAAGTCCAATTTGTTCGTAAGTCCAAGAAACATTCTCTAGATCCTTGGATGCTCACACACTTGCCTGTACACAGTATAAAACTAACATGCTCCATGATCTCGTCCTTGTTTGTAAGAATCGTGCTGATGTTTGAGCGATTCATGGCAAAAGAACGAGCGAGGTCTGCCATTTTCTCACCTCCCTCCGTCCTCTCAATTATTTTCACTTTTGTCTCTATCGTTGTTGCTTGGCGCTTCTTGGCAGCACCAGCTTCATCGCCGCTGCTTTTACGCTTGCTTCCGGCCATCCTGGGATGCACGTCGCACGCCTGTGAGAATGTATACGCCGGACATGTGATCTAACTGCCACGACGCATGTTCTTAGCGCTGAAAAACCTAAAAGTTCGTATGTAGGGGATTTAGAGCTCGGCCCGTCCAGGTACCCACTAGGCCCTCGGCTGCAGCATCACCAGGGAATCAAACTCGCGATCTCTGGATTATACTGGCAAGTAGCGTCAGGCAATATGACTCCAGATCAATATCGATATCTATTGTATTTATTAAAACTATTAAAGCTGGAATATTTTTTTTCTAATGAAAAAAGTTATCGCCACGTTGCTTCCATGACACAGAGCAGACAGAGCAGAGTCATGTGACTACACACCCGCTAGATTCTGATTTCCTTGTTAATTAATTTTGGTTTGGTTTGTTCTTTGGTTTGGTCTTGGTTTGTTCTTGTTCCTGGGTTCCCCGGTTCCTTACTCCTTCCTCTTTTGCAGATAATCTTGCTAGTTTTGGGGAAATTATTTTTTTTATACTGTAAGAAGCAAAATTCTCTGCCAATAGAACAATAAATTCACTGGCAATTTACAAGAAATCAGCTTAATAATCTCATATTTATTTTGTTGTAAACTTATTTTAAGAAGTAAACGATGGGTTTGGTTAGAATCAGGAATACTGCACTTGCTAAGCTTTTATTTTTTGCAGTGTAGGGCTTCAGTCAGGACTATTTATATTAGGTCCAAAATAGTGTTAATTTTGTCAACAAAAATAACGACTATTGGTTGACGACCTTTTTCCTGTGACTAAGACGAGACAATGACGAGGAGTCACGGATATCAATGAACAGGGACAGTGATGAAATCAGCATGCAATATCGCTGACAAAAAAAGGTGAGACTAAAATGTGATAAAAAAAAAATAATAATAATAATAAAACATCTGTCTTTATTTTTGTCAACATATAATTGTCGTCACAATTTGCTGCAGTACAGCGTTCATTCATAACCAGCGGTGTTTCCCGGTTCAGGATAAGTTTGCGCCTGCAGTGACGGGACGTTACGAGCTCAGTCGTCTTTAACTCTTCATCATCACAGCGGTGTCACTCTGGCGGAGGAGACGAGACGATGTTTGCGCTCGTCTTCTTCATACTGAACCGGAGAAAAAAAGCCGGTGTGAAAACAATCGCTGGGAGAAACACCTGAAGAGACGCATCAGGGCATCCCATAATAATCACCCAGTTTTACAGCCTCTTTGTGGTGATGATGCTGCCGCATGTTACCGTTGTGTTGTGATGTGTTTTATTTTACAGTTAAACCGTCACCAAACACATTAAGTTGATAATCAGGTTAGCAAATGATTGTGACAGCAGCCCAAGTGCGTAAAATTATATTCATACAATACAGTGTTTTGTCCATACTGCTCCTATTGTTATGTAGTTATGCAGTTGTTGTGATGTTAAAAATAAATATAATTAGCTGAAAAAACATCAGATGAATAGATACAGTTTAAATGTTAAGATAATTATTTTGTGAAAATCCTTAAAATAATGGTTTTGCCGAGACTTGATTGACTATAGAGTTAATTAATAATAATCTGATCTAAAATGATAAATGTTACATTTGTATTGACTAAAACTAGAGAAAAATAAACCGAAACTAAAATATCCAGACGACTGAAACTCGACTAAATAAAATAGGATAAGATTGATTAAATATGATAAAAAACTAGCAGGGACATTTATCCTGGGACTCAGACTAAGACTAAAATTGACACTAGTCGAAAAACAAGATCACCCAAGATCGGGTCCAAATAAGCGAGCTTAAGTCAAGATCAAGACCAAAAACCATCAAACGCTGCAAAAATGACATATCAAGTGAAATCTTCTTGATTCTCACCAAATCCATCCATCATTTCAGAAAATAAATTAACAATGAACCAAATAAAAGATTATTAAAATTAATAAAAAGATTATTAAACTTTTAATAATAAAATATATATTTTTAGGAAGAACTAGTGTAATAATCATGTATTTGGTTTGTTGTAATACTATTTTAATAAGTTATAGTTAGGTTTGGCTGGATTCAAGAATATTTCACTTGCTAAGATGCCTTTTTTTTCTTGATTTCATTGTTAATTAATTTCCAAATTCTATTGTTTTCTAGTTTAGACTTGTTCCTGAGTTGTTTGTTTGTTTGTTTGTTTGCTTGCTTGTTTTTCTGCCCCTGGGTTCCGACCGCACTTTGCTTTTCAGGGTGTTTTGTGATGCTTTATTAAGTTGTTCAGGCCTTGCTGATTTCTGGTTCTCTGCATTCCCAGTTTATTGTGTTTTGTGCTTGCAGTGTTTGCAGATCTCTTTTGTTGTTGTTGTTGTTGTTGTTGTTTGCTTTCCAAGTTATCTGCTTTATGCAAATGAGCACACAGTTGGATTTCCTTGTTTTTTGT
>JAAGKR010000977.1:0-15000 GCA_011419295.1 Clarias macrocephalus | reverse complement strand
ACCATCAACATTGACATCAATGTTACTTCACAATTACGGTGTTTACTAACACCACACAACTACACCACAACAAGACCACAAGCAAACTACAGTGATGTTGCACTAATACCACAGCAAATCTACATCACAACATGACCACAACCAAACTACAATGTTGTTTTTCCCAGATACTACAGCTAAACTATATCACATGACTACAACCAAACTACAATGTTATTTTCCCCAAATACTACAGCCAAAATCAATCACAATAAGGCTACAACCAAACTGATACTACAGCTAAACTACATAAAACTACAACCAAACTATAATGATGTTACACTAATACTACAGCAAATCCACATCACAACATGACCACAACCAAACTACAATGTTATTTCCAAAACTTTTAAACTAAACTACACCACAACAAGACTACAACTGAAGTACAGTGAAGTTACACTGATACTACAGCAACTGTACGTCACATGACCCCAACCAAACTACAATGTTATTTCCCAAATACTACAGCTACATTATATCACAGCATGACCACAACCAAACTACAATGTTATTTCCCAACTGTATTACATCACAAGACTACAACCAAACTACAGTTACACTAATACCACAGCAAATCTACATCACAGCATGACCACAACCAAACTACAAAGTTATTTCCTAAATATTACAGCTAAAATCAATCCCAGCAAGGCTACAACCAAACTGATACTAGAGCTAAACTACATCACAACAAGACTGCAACCAAGCTACAGTGATGTTGCACTGATACTATAGCAAATCCACATCTCAACACGACCACAACCAAACTACGCTACGCTATTATACTAAAACTTCAGCAAAACTACAAAACTACTTCTGCTGCCCTCTGCTACACTCTGGACTTTCTTGCAGAGAGACAAGATACAAAAGTGTTAAGCTGCTCATCAGTTAGAGCTCTTTTCATGAATATTCATGCCAGGGCAAAAGTCAAGTCCAACCACTCTGCCACTGAAACGCTCCCGGTGGGGCATGAAGCTGGGCAGAGGACCGAAAAACACCTTGGAAACCCAAACGTAGACCTGCAAGTGTGTTACTCGCTGTACTAACTTGTTCTAACTCTCTATTAAAGGTTGTAGCTGATATTCACTCATCTGTCCTGGAGTAATCATCAAAAGTATATATTCTTACCCTGTAAATACCTGAGGATATCCTATTTTATTTAACAGCAGCTGTAATTCGCTATAATTTCATTCATAAATGTAGGTTAATTATTTGTACCTATCATATTTAATTATTAGTCATTTTCATGGAAAAAAAGAATAAAAATCCTAGTAAAGTCTGCATGGACACCACATCAGTGCTGCCAGGAACGCAATTAACATCTGTGGAGACTGTGACCTCAGTGTGTGTGTCTATGTGTGTGTGTTTATAGTCTCTTTATAGTTCCACTGACAACATGCATTTACTGTGGGTTTACTGTCCCTCATTAGAGCCTCACTAAACACACACACACACACACACACACACACACACACACACACACACACACACACACACACACCTCAGGCAGATGGTAATTACAGTAGTGACACTGTGTGTTTCTCCTGCTGTTATATCGCACACAAGACACACAGACACACACATATCACGTGTGACATCTAGGACACAATACACCTCAAAGACACCTGAAGCACAAATACAAACCTCCATCTTATAAGCTACAAATACAGTAGATACAAACTCATGCTCATCATCACACACACACACACACACACACACACACACACACACACACACACACATACACACACCTCTAACATACTTATTCAGGTAGCTCTACCGTATGTAAGTGTGTGTGAGTGTGTGTGGAGGGCGTTTGTGTCAGCAGCGGGTCCCTTATTCTTTTTCTGCCCTTCTCTCACTTTTACTCTCACTCTGCGGTGTAGGGATTCAGAGCTGTTGCCACGGTAACAGGCAGCAGAAGGGGTACTGGCTTTGCATTCCATCTCTCTCACACTCTCTCTGTTCTCTGTCTCTTTCCATCCTTACTAGGAAGGGAAAAGAAGAAAAAAATGATCACCAACATATCAGGGCACAGACGATAAAAGAGAGAGCGAAAAAGATGAAGAAAGGGGAAGAGAAAAGCGAAGTACACTACAGCTGCAAAACAAAAACCTAGGCAGAAACACAAAACTACAACGTGTTGTACCATCAACACTGACATCAATATTACATCCAAAATACAACGGTGGTTTATTCATGCTACAAAACTACATCGCAGCAAGACCGCAGCCGATCTACAATGTTATTTTCCAAATACTATAACAAAACTACATCACAACAAGACTACAACCGTACTACAGTAAAGTCACATTAATACTACTGCAAAACTACAGCACAGCAAGACTACAATTAAACTACAATGTTATTTTCCAATTATCACCGCAAAAATACAGTACATCACAGCAAAACTACAACCAAACTACAGGGATGTTACACTAATACTACTCCAAAACTACAGCACAGCAAGACTACAGAAAAACTGACGTTACATTAAAACTACAGCAAATCTACATCATGGTAGCCACAACATGACCACAGCAAAAGTACATTACCGTAAAACTACAGCAAGCCTAAATTATCGCAAGACTACAACCAAACTACAGTGATGTTATACTAATACAATAGCAAATCTACATCCTGACAATACTACAGCAAAACTACAATGTTATTATCCTAAAACTTTAGCAAAACTACATTAGCGCAAGACTCCAGCCAAACTACTGTAATACTGCACTAATACTACAGAAAAACTACATCACAAGACAACCAAACGTAACGATATTACACTTATACTACAGCACAACAAGACTACAGCAAAACTAGGCATGACTACAGCGAAACCACAGTTTTGTTACACTAATACTACAGCTAATCTACATCATAGAAAGGCTTCAGAGACGCTGGACTAATACTACAGTTAAACTACATATCAACAAGACAACAACTATAGAGATGTTACAGTAATACTACAACAAAGCTACACAAAACTGCAGTGACTATACACTAATGCTATTGCAAAACTACATCATGGAAAAACTACAAATGAACTACAGCGATGCTGTAACAACAAGACTACAACTAAACGACAGCAATGTTACACTAATATTATGGCAAAACTACATCACTGTAAGACTACATCCAAACTAGAGAGTTTGTATACTAATATTATAGCAAAGCTAAATTACAGCAAGACTACAACCAAATTAGTGGTACTACAGTAATTAGTGTACTACAACCGTACTACAGTAAAGTCACACTAATACTACTGCAAAACTACAGCACAGCAAGACTACAACCGTACTACAGTAAAGTCACACTAATACTACTGCAAAACTACAGCACAGCAAGACTACAACCGTACTACAGTAAAGTCACACTAATACTACAGCAAATCTACATCACAGCAAGACGGCAGAGATGTTGCACTAATAATACAGTGATTACTGTACATAAAACTACAAGAATACTACAACTATAGTGGTGTTACAGTAATACTAAAGCAAAACTAGATGACAACAACCAAACTACAGTGATTTCACACACTAATAGCACAATAAAACTACATGCGGGGAAGTCTACAATCAACTACAGTACTGTTACAGTAATACTACATCCAAGAATACATCACAGAAAGACTTCAACAAAACTACAGCGATATTACACTAATACTACAGCAAAACTACATCATGACAAGGCTATAACTAAACTACAGTGACATTCCACTAATACAGCACCAAAACTACATAACATCAAGTCTACAACAAAACTACATGTCACACTATTACTTTCGCAAAACTACATTACTGCAAAACTACAGTGATGTTACACAAATACTACAACAAAACTACATCACAGCAAGACAACTACGACTATAATACTACATAATATTACACTGCAAATATAAACACAGTTGTGAATGCAGCGGCGAAAGCCCTCAAGTGATATTTGTAACAACTCTGTGTGTGTGTGTGTGTGTGTGTGTGTGTGTGTGTGTGTGTGTGTGTGTGTGTTTTAACTGGACCATAAAATACAAAAGCACTATGAGACTTTGTTTTTGTCTCCGCACAGTACATTCATTCACACACACACACACACACACACACACACACACACACACACACACACACACACACACGCACACACACACTTTTAATTTTGACCTAATGAAACCATTTCCCTTCTGTGTACTTCATAAATTTATGACTATTAAAACATTATGTACGTGTGATCTGAGCAAAACACACACACACACACACACACACACACACACACACACACACACACACACACACACACACACACAGCTTCTCTCTCTCTCTTCTCACCCTTACTCTTTTTCTGTTTTTTGTTTTTTATTAATAAGCATTGAGGGATTTTGTAGAATTTTAGTCACAGAATAAACTCAAAGCAATAAAGAGGAGAAATAAAAATGGCAAGATGTGTTGAGAAATGGGGACACTCCAGTGATCCCCTACGACAATCCCCTACTTGCCGTTTCCATGGCGACTTAGGTATGACTGACAAAGCGTTATCTGAAAATGATATTATGGGTTTAATAAAGGATTTGGTGTTTGTATTAAAGGTTAATTTACTCAAAGTTTCATTATATTCCAATAATACTACAGTAAAACTACAGTAATATTACATTTATACTAATTCTGCTACTACAATAGCACTATATAGCACGATTAAAACGAGCATATATTAAGGGTATATCAAATATACCGTGAGACAGTTTTATTAATATGGTAAACTACATGTAAACACTTCAGCAAAACAATACTAATTCTACAGCAAGGCTGCAGTAATAACATCCAGTATTAACACTACATTAAAACTACAAGATTAAATTAATTCTACAACAAATGATATAAATATTTCACTCAAACTACAGCAATTCTAATATTATGGCAGCGTATATTACAGTAGTTTAAGTGGTTAAGCAGATCTACATTAATATCACACTAATGCCTGAGTACAAAATGAATACAGTCATGTTAATGCTAATGCTACAGTAAGACTATACTACACTATACTCGTGCAAATCTAAAGTGATATTACACGACTACTAAAGCTAAACCTGATATTAAACGTGATATTAAAGCAAATCTACAGTGCTCAGAAACTAACACCACTGTCTAATTCTGCTACTGCTACAGAAAATCTGATGTTCTGCTAATGTGACAGAAATGACAGTAAGAACAATATGATATCAACACTACAGCAAAACTACAATAATATTGTGTTCATATTAATTTTACAGTATAGTATAGTACAAACTCAGAATTACAGTAAATCTACTGTACAATTTCAGCACTCCAGTAAAACTGCAACAATGCTAACTCGACCTCAAAGTTACAGCAATATTATATTAAAACTACAGTAAAACTATATCATATTGTGAAGACACAATAATGTTACAATTATACTATACTAAAACTGCAGCAAAAATAATACTACAGTCCGCGAGTAGCAATATTTAAGCAAATCTTAATTTACCCTAATAGTACTATAATAATGCTACGGCAAAGCTAAAGTAATAGTACACTAAAACTAAAGTACAGTAATAGAAAATCTCATATTAGAATATAGTACAATAAATCATAGTAATACCTTTATGATAATATTATACTAACTAAAATAATTTGCATAGTAACGTAGTAATATTACAGTATTACCACAGGTGCAATGTACAGTATTACAGTTACACTAATGCTACAGTAAAACAGCATTATGTAAACGTTACAACAGTAATTCTATGGAAATCAAAGCCAAATCTATAGTAATGTGACTTTACTACTACAGCAACACTACAGTAATGTTTCACTAATACTGCATGTCAATATCACATTAATACTACAGGTGTACTACGGTAATGGCAGACTAAGACTACAGGTAATAACACGCTAATACGACACTAAATATCACATTAACACCACAGCAATATTACACTTAATATCATACTAATGCTGCAACAATATAACGTTATATATAAACAAAAATATACAACAACCAATAATACTACAGCAATACTATGGTAATGTTTCACTAATACCACATGTCGGTATCCCACAAATACCATAGCAATGCGAGCAATATGCTAGCAATGTCACGCTAATACTACGGCAGCACTACGGTAACATTACACTAATGCTACAATTAATACCTTACTCATATGAAACTTTCACATTAACATCACCCTAAAACTAGACAAATATAACACACCAACAGCACAATGCATATTACACTACAAATAGTACAGTACAATTACAGTAACACCTCATTGTACTACAGCAATACCATGGTCATGTGACACTAACACTACAGTAGTACTGAAATATAACCTCATAATTGCTAATCCACATAATTAACATAATATATCAACTTAATTAGAATCATTAATTCTCCCATTCATTAGGAAAAGAAGATTCCTGAGTAATTTTGCAACTCGTAATCAGCTAGAATAAAGAAACCGGGATATGCAACACGTCGGAAAGGTCGTGCAACATTTCGAACACAATAGAAGATGTTCTCTAAGACTTCTGGGATTTGGTGTTTTTAGCATCAGGGAGAGTCAGAGGTTCAGCGCTCGATATAGCCGAATGACGCATAGGGACAGAAGACAGGGTGGTGATTTGGTGGGGGCGTGCGTGTTGGGGAGGGGGGGGGGGGGGTTAATGACAGCAGGGACGATTTACTGAAGCAGTGAGGCATTTAGATCACACACACACACACACACACACACAACAAAGCAAGTGAATCATTAATACATAAAACCCTCTTTATCCACAGGTTTGAGAGAGAGAGAGAGAGAGAGAGAGAGAGAGTGTGTGTTGTGTTGTGTGATGCTGCGCTGCGATGTGAATCCCGGCGAAAACTCTCATTGACGCTGGCAGAGTTCGCACGAATTTAGTGGAGAAACTGCTGACAGTTGTTGCCTTGAAACGTCATCTCGTCTCTTTTCTCTCTTTCTATTATTTTTTTTCTTTTGCACTTGCTCAGTATATCTGTCTAGTATTTCTTCGAAAATGAGTTCAGCATATGTGTGTGTGTGTGTGTGTGTGTGTGTGTGTGTGTGTGTGTGTGTGTGTGTGTGTGTGTGTGTATACAGTTCATTTGACTGCTCATCATGGCACTCATGTATTTGATGATGAAGATGATAGATAGAGATACTCATGGCAGTGATGATGATGCCGCTGTGGAATGCGTATAGGGATTTTTAGGGTGATGGTGCAGAACGTTATCATGACATTTATCATAGTGCTGATGACGAATTGGTTGGTAAAAAAAAAATAAATAAATAAAAAAAAGCAACAAATTCCACCCACTCAGGCAGGAAGGTGACAAGTCATGTCTGAATCGAAGGTTTCGCACCGAGTGCTGCCTTCTGAGGTGCTTTCATTTGGACGATACATGTTTTTCACTGAACTTATCAGCCAGGCGTTGGCGAGAAACACGGCACCATTTATAGAGAGGCAGTCTTTTAGACCTACTGTACCGTTGTAGGCGGATGAGACAACATAACGCTTCTGGTTTCATACACACCTGTGGCTGACGATTTTTATATGCTTGATAATGGAAACGATGGGGGTGATGATGATGATGATGATGATGATGATGATGATGCCTCGGAGTCTCAGACCTGCCAACGAGCATGAACTCCCCGGCGAGGTTCTGCCGTCTCATGGCCATGAGGATGCCGCGGACGGTCATGCCCTCGCAGAAACACACCACCACGCGCGCCTTGGGCAGACGACCTCGCAGCTTCGCCAGCAGGCGGTCGAAGCTCTGTTCGCCCGCGTTACTCCAGATCTTATCAGAGTGCGCGATGCAGATCCCTTCCTTCAGCGCCATCTCCTTAAACGCCGCCATTCCGCTTTCACCGTAGTTACCTGGAGAGGAACAGCGTGAGAGCGCCAGAGAGAGATTATGTAGATACACAGTGTGTACAGTACACGCTGAGAGAGAGATGATTGAGCGTAACGAAGAACCAAAGAGGAAACGCATGTAGGGATGTTTCAGAGAGAGCGATCAAGAGAGAGGGAACACAAATAAACAAGTGAAATAATGGGACGAGCAGCAAGCTGGAAAGAAACGCCTGTGTGCGTAGGACATGCAGTGTAATAATTGAGCAAATAAACAGGAAGAAATAAAATAGAGTGAAGAAAAAGGGATAATTGTAGAAAGAAACGAGTGTGGCAACGTCCCCAAGGACACACAAAGTGGAGAGATAATAGGAATGTGGAGTCGGCGAAAGTGACAAGAAGGGAATAAGACACAAAGGAAGAAAGAGAGGGATGAGGGAAAGACAGAATGTTTGGAGAAAGAGATGTCAGAGTGTCAGAACAAAGACAGAGAGAGAGAGAGAGAGACGGGTAAGGGATAGAGTATGAAAAAATGGCGGTTAAATGTGTGCATGTGAAATATAGGGAATGAATCTATTTATACTGTGGGCGGAGCCATGACTGTGATTGACAGGTGTTAATACCTCCCCCGATCAATGATGAATTATATAAAGGATGATGATAAACGCTATTGTAAAATGGCAGTGCTGTGCACCATGTGTGTGTGTGTGTGTGTTAAGGTGGCCATTGGTCTCTGTGGAGGCATGTAAAGTCCTGTAATTAGTCTCACAGTGAGAGCATCAGAGAGCAGACACGCATGCAGATGGTAAGAACACACACACACACACACACACACACACACACACACTCACACTCACACACACTCCCATAAATACAATGAAGTGTATCATTAGTGGGAGTAATGCGATGTTTCTCTTGTCAGCGCTGGGTGTTGACGTGACGTGGGTCTGCTGCTGCGTCACTTATTACATCATAAACTAGACACGACATCATCAGTGTAGAACAGAACCTGACATTACATAAGAAAATAAAGACAAAACAGGATTATGACAATGTAATGTTTAAGGACACGACATCAGGGTAAGATGTCATATAATACATCATATAATACATCTATAATACATCGCCATAACATACAGTCATGTTCAAAAGTTAGTGCCCCCTCTTTTAATACTGTGAATCTTTATGTAAAAACATAATAAAAATCATCTGAACATAGCGGCTCTCAGTTTTAGACAAATTCAACATCAGACAAACAACATAAAAAACTTTTTTACAGGGTGCTATTAATTATGTAACAAAAATTAAAACGAAAACAAAAAAAATTGCAGGCAATACGAAGCACCTCCTTACTGCTTCCAAAGGATTTGACAGGGTAAGTTGCAACCAGTTGCTGCTAATCATTAGCGCTGATCATCATTAGTGTATAAATCTGAGGTGTTGGCAGTTTGCTGATGTGGCGCATTCAGGTGTGTGTTAAAACAATGACAAAAGTGAAAGGCTTAAGCAATGGTCTTAGGCTTATAAAAACAATTTGGAGTTTAATGTTCTGCAGTGAGAAAAATTATTCATTCATCCAAGTGAAAAGCATTGAAGACAGATGCCAATCTTCGGGACGTCCCGGCACATTTACACCAAGATCAGACCATGCAATGCCCAAAGTAATATAAAAACAAAAAAGAAACACGAGCTTCATCTCAGACCTTACAGGTCTCACTGAGCATGTTCTGTGTTAAAGTCCATGACAGCACAATTAGAAGAAGACTGAACAAGTACGGTAGTTGTTGCCATGAAAAAAAGCCTCTTCTGTCTTAAAAGAACACGAGAATGTGACCGAGGTTCGCAAAACTGCATCTGAACAAACCACAAGACTTCTGGAACAATGTCCTGTAGACAGGTGAGACCAAAGTGGACTTCAAATTCAAATTTTATTTGGCACATACACAGTCATACACAGTACGATATGCAGTGAAATGCTTAGGCAACTGCCCTGACCTTAGAACAAGAAAGAAACAAAAACAAAAAAGTTACTTATCTAAGAAAGAATAAGAAAGAATATCTATATAGGAAATAAATATTAAAACAAAAGTAAATTTGAGAAATATATATATATAAGTAAATTTACCTAAGAAAGAATAAAATAAAATATTAAATATCTGTATGATACAAAATACAAAATATACACTAAAGGAAGATATAAGGAAATTATAAGAAAATGAGAAAAACCTACCTGTACAATAGAAAATATAGGAATGGTGTGAACATAAAAGAACGGAATGTCCAGGGGTGTGCAAATATGCAGGAAAGTGTGGTGTTAAAGTGTCTTATGTGCATAATGTCCATGAGTGTGCAGGTGTGCAGTGACCACTAGTGTCAGTGGATGTCCAGAGTGTCCAGAGTGAGTGCAGAATCATGTGTAGATGTGCAGAATGGATCAGTATTGTGTGGTGCACTGATTAAGAGACCGTATCGCCTGCGGGAAGAAGCTCCTCCTCAGTCTCTCTGTGTTGGCCTTCAGGGAGCGGAAGCGCTTTCCTGACCTCCACAGTGAGAACAGTCCATTGCTGGGGTGGCTGAGGTCCTTCATGATCTGAGCAGGTCAGGGAGCTCGGTGTGGATGATGCGCTCAGCTGATCTCACCACCCTCTGTAGAGCTCATCTGTCCTGCATGGTGCTGTTCCCGAACCAGGTCGTGATGTTTCCCGTCAGGATGCTCTCTATGGTGCAAGAGTAGAAGTTCCTAAGCACCTTGGAGGGCAGTCTACAGTCTCTCAGGCGTCTGAGGTGGTAGAGACGCTGCCGGGCCTTTTTCACCACGGTGTTGATGTGACAGGACCATGACAGGACTCTCTCCACTGGGCTCTTGTTGATGACGGGGGTCTGGTAGTTCCTCTCCTGCTTCGTGCTGAAGGCCACCTTTGTCTTGCTGACGTTTAGAAGGAGGTTGTTCCTCTGGCATCAGTTTTCCAGATTTCCAATCTCCTTCAGGTAGGCCGTCTCATCGTTGTCAGTGATCAGGCCGACCACGACGGTGTCGTCAGCAAACTTGACGATGGTGGTGGAGTTGGTAGAAGCTACGCAGTCGTGCGTGTACAGTGAGTACAGTAGAGGGCTCAGAACACAACCCTTATCTTAACGCCCAGCGCCAGCATTCTCTCATGAAAGTGTTTATTTTAAAAATAAAAATTTTCTCAGATTAAAAAAATAATAAATGTCACGAATTAAGTCATGTAGGGTGACCCCCATATGAGGACCCAAAAAATATATATAATAAAAATAAGCACAAAATATAATCAGTGACATTTTACCGTATAAATCTTTAAATAATATAAATGTCACTCCTCTCGGAAAGGCTCATGCACTACGACTTATTTTAAAATTGAATCTTTGGAAGAAGCCGACGTTTTTAAACTTTAACTCTATGTGGAGTCTATACGCACATAAACAAACCGTTGCTTGACAAAAGCTCGACTTCCAGGGACTGACGGTTCTTGGGCGTGACGGCCAGACGTCTGACACACACCCAGACTAAACTCACTCTAATACACATTTTGTCAGCTTGCTCATCATTTCGTATGTTCGTACATAATCGTTTATGTTGATGTGTGGGTGTGGCCCTAAACTTAAGATTACATAAAATCACACATATCATTATGTAACTAAACAAGCTACAACATGTTATAATCCATCGGAAGATAGCAGCACATAGGTGTAATGTAATATGATTTCATGTAACACCATGTTAGCATGAAATAATAACGTAACATGGTGTGGTGAAACGTCATGTACCGTCATGCAAACCTTAACTCGGACTGATGTCTATTAAATGTCTGATGTGGGGCAAGAATGTCTGATATATAGTTCAAGAATGGCTGATGTGGTTCTAGAACATCTGATGTGGTGTGAGAGAGTCTTGATGTGGTTCTAGAACATCTGATGTGAGGCTAAACTTATATAATGTCTGATGTGGTACGAATTATAATTATAGAACGTCTGATGATGGTCCTATAATGTCGGATTTGGTTCTAGAACGTCTGATGTGCGATGAGAATGTCTGATTTGTTTCTTTACTGTGTGATAGAGTTCTGGCATAGTCTAATATAGTCTAATATGGGGCAAAAATGTCTGATATGGTTCTGCTGTGATTCTAGAATGTCTGATGTGAGGCTAAAGTTAATTAATGTCTTATGTGAAACGAATTATGATTATAAAATATCCGATGTGGGAAAAGAACGCCTGATATGTTTCTAAAATGTCTGATATAGTTCTGGTTGTCTAATGTGGGGCAAGAATGTCTGATGTGGCTCTAAAATGTCTGATGTTGAGCAGGGATGCCTGATATGGCTCTAGAATCTCTTATATAGTACTAGCTTGTCTTATTTGAAATGAGAATATCTGATGTGGTTCTAGAATATCTGATGTGGTTCTAGAATGTCTGGTGTGTTTCTAGAATGTCAGATGTGTTTCTAGAATATCTGATGTTTCTAGAATGTCTGGTGTGTTTCTAGAATGTCAGCCGTGTTTCTAGAATGTCCGTTTCTAGAATGGCTGGTGTGTTTCTAGACCGTCTGGCGTGTTTCTGGAAAGTCTGGCGCGGTTCTAGAATGTCTGGTGTGGGGCTAAATGTCTCTTACGCTTCAGTATGTTCTGGTGTGGTTCTGTTATCATTGGAGAACCTGCAGTGTGCTTGAATTATGGTTTTAAAAACATAATGTGGTTCTATAATATTAAGAGCATCATCATAAAAACATGTTCTCTTTGTGTGTGTGTGTGTGTGTGTGTGTGTGTGTGTGTGTGTGTGTGTGTGTGTGTGTGTGTTGCTAGAGCTAATTGTGATACTAGAGCTTTACTCTGTCTATTTGTTTATATGAAATGGGTTGTGGGTAATAAGTCCATTCATTTTATTTAATGGAAAAGCTCTCTCACACACACACATACAAATACACACACACACACACACACACACAAACACACACATACACACACACAAACACACACACACACACACAAACACACAGAGGGAACAGAATGACAACAGATCACTGTTTCTATTCAGGCACTGGGTGAAAGAGGGCACCCAGACATGACCATATGGCACATACATGTCCTCGGCCATAGTGTGTGTATTCACACACACACACACACACACACACACTGAGAGAGAGAGAGAGAGAGAGAGAGAGAGAGAGGGCGGGGCAAACAGCTAAATGGACAGCTTTAACTCTACAAAAAATAAGAGAGGGATCGGGACAAAGAGACAGACTGTCTGTGCAGACAGACAGACAGATAGACAGACAGACAGATGGAGAGTAAGACAGACCGACAAACAGACAGACACGCAGACGGAGAGTGAGACAGTTACACAGCAGCAGTGTTGCAGCAAGTGAGGCTCTTTATCAGTCGTCATCATATCCTACTTATTTGCACGGTTCTCATTTATTGTGTGTGTGTGTGTGTGTGTGTGTGTCTGTGTGTCTGTGTGTCTGTGTGTGTGTGATAGCATAGAGGTTCTACTCTCCTCACCACCTGTCTGCATGCCTCCACCATCTCACTCTCTCTCTCAATCTTTCTGTCTATCTCTCTGCACAGTATTTTTTCTTCTTTCATCTCCAATCTACAATGAAGGTCCATAAGTATTGGGACAGCAGCGTAAGTTTTGGTATTTCTTGGCCCTGCACATCACACGCCTGAAGCATGTAGACCTTCAGTCATGAGCTCAAGGGGTTTAACAAAAATATCACTTTAAACTGTTTTGGGCTTTCTTTTTTTTTTCATAGGATCAAAAGTAATTGGACAAACTCACCCAGTCATAAACATCTGGATTATTTTTCTAACACGTGGATGAAAATCCTTCGCAGTCTGCTCCTCATGGCCTTTAGCGATCGCTGAGCTTCCTCCTTGAGCTGCTTCGACGCTTTACCGCAGCAGCCTTCACTCGCTGCTCGATCGTGTTCTCAGTTTGCTTTCACGCTCCGTCGTCCGTCTGAAGTGTTTCTGGCCTATAAGTTTTGCAGCAGGTGACAGAATCTGAGCAGGAAGTCGAGCTCTGTACACTTCAGAACGCATCCCGCTACTTCTATAATCACATCACCAGTGACACACACTTCAGCTGAGTTCAGCTCTACACGCCCAGGCCATACCGGCGTCGCTGTCCAAATACTAATGAACCAGACATGACGACCTGTCCAGCTATCTCACTTCCTGTCTGTCCATCGCTCTGTGTGTGTCGGTTTCTTTATGTCTGTCTCTTTATTATTTTCTTTCTCCATATTTTTCTCACTCTCTCACTGTTTATTTTGCTTCATCTCTCTCTGTCTCTCTCTCTGTCTCTCTCTCTGTCTGTCTCTCTCTGTCTCTCTCTGTCTCTCTCTGTCTCACTCTTTGTCTCTCTCTGTCTCTCTCTGTCTCTGTCTCTCTCTGTCTCTCTCTCTCTGTCTCTCTCTGTCTCTCTCTGTCTCTCTCTGTCTGTCTCTCTCTGTCTCTCTCTCTCTGTCTCTCTCTGTCTCTCTGTCTGTCTCTCTCTCTGTCTCTCTCTCTCTCTCTCTGTCTCTCTCTGTCTCTCTCTGTCTCACTCTCTGTCTCTCTCTGTCTCTCTCTGTCTCTCTGTCTCTCTCTCTCTGTCCCTATGTCTCTCTGTCTCGCTGTCTCTCTCTGTCAGGGTCGGGAACCTTTTCACCAGGACATCTCAGCATTGCGTTACCCAGAGTTCCAATCTGCAGAGAAACAGCCTGAGAATGTTCAATTCACACCAGTGTTCTTTACTCACACACCCACACACACACACACACACACACACACACACACACACACACTCAGCTCCAGTGGACAGGTGCAGACGAGCTCCAGAGGATTCAGTGAAGAGACTTTTGAGCCTCTCAAGACTAACACCTCTTATCTCATCTCACTGTCTCACTACCTCTGCCTGTTTGTCTCTGTTTCTGTCTCACTCTCCTCCTCCAGCAGTCTCACGCTCCTCTCCTCCACCTGTCTCATTCTCCTCCTCTTAACCTGTCTCACTCTCCTCTCCTCCACCTGTCTGCCTGTCCTTACCTCCCACTCTCCACCCAACGCCTAAAGTAATACTGTAAAT
>JAAGKR010000976.1:103179-150200 GCA_011419295.1 Clarias macrocephalus | reverse complement strand
TTTTTTTTTTAAATAAATGAATATCAAAAGATTATAGGCTCACTGTAAAGCATTTCTATTATTTCTCAATAACCATTAGACATTTTTTGTATAATTAGTGATACTTTGTTTTCTTGGTCATGCATCCTGGAATTTTGTCTAAGCTAACTTGAGATTTGTAAGAAGGTATTATAAATTGCTTGATTATTAATTGGTTGCTTTTTTTCCCCTCCCCTGTGGTAGTGCACGTGTCGGAAGGACATGGTAAAGATCTCCATGGACGTGTTTGTGCGCTGCTTGCAGCCGGACCGCTACGAACTGTGGAAGAAAGGCAAGGACACACCCATCCTGGACCACCAAAGGCCCACCACACTGACCAGCCCCGAGCTGGAGTACTGGAGGAAAAACAGAGTGACCTTTAAGGAGAAACAGATCCGCAGGTTAGAAGGATTGTTCACAATTGTGAATAATTCTGAGTATGTCTGAATGTTCAGTAGGCGACTAGGCATTTGTTCTTATTTTACAAGTACTGCAAGGAATGGAAAGACCAGAGCTTGGCTTACTGTACATTAATACTCATGTGTCTCTGTGAACACAGAGTTCAGCAGAAAATAAAGCAGGTGCGCCGACTGAAGCCTGAGGAACTAAAGTTGCTGACTGACGAGGGAATTGACCTGGACCTGGATGATTATCAGAAGCGACTGGAGGAGAAGGAGGCCGAGAGGAAGCAGCAGAAGGAGGAGAAGATGACCAGAGAGGCCATGCTCACTCTGGAGGCGCTTGAGAGGGAGGAACAGGAGGCAGCAATCCGAGAAGGAGGTGAACAACAGCATGCTTGATATGCAGCAAATTGCTTGGTGCAAAACCCGTATACTGCCCGTGTTCTGTAGTTTTCTGTAAGGAGACATTTAACTTTATGTAACTGATTTTTCACCAATGGCCAAAGATAACACTTGTTACTCACATTGTTACAGACAATCCACAAATTTTAAATTAGATTTTTATAAAAATAGTTATTGCAGTATAAAAGGAATTCTACAACAGTTAGTTCAGAATGTGTAACGCGTATTCCACGAGTTCTGATAATTGACAGTAACACACTAGTGACGCTTAACTATATGTTAATTAAATTAACCGCCTGTCACCGGTTGCCAAGAATTCATGTCTGATAACGTTGTCATGAAAAAAATAAGGTTGACTTCTTAATAATTACTAATAATGAATAAATGCTAATAACTGTGTTATTCTATTTACAATTACAAAGCTAACTAGCTCCTAACAGAATTCTGAATTACAAATCACTCTGCAACCTCTGATCAAGGGCACTAATTAGTGTGTATGTGTAAAGTTATTGTACACCCTACATAGTGCATACCTTTACATTTAATGCTATTTGGGATTCAGCCTCCGGAGCATATTAACCGGTTAAATAATATATTTTCTTTTTGCAAGTATTACACAGAAGCAATATCACACTCAAGGTTGTGCTGTATTATTGGATATCAGCATGGCTTTGGCACATTCTGTTATCGTGTTATAGGAATTTATATACTGTATATCTGATAAACAGTGGTGGTAACAGTAACTGATCAGCACTGATTGATTAGTTTCCTTTAAGAACACACCATCAGTGTTTTATTTCTTACTACAATCTTTTAGATGTGCTGTTACAACTGATGGGATCTTAATGAAATTGCAGTATATTTTGACTCTGAGTAATTCAAGTTCAGAAGTGAATGTTTTATTTCTTTCCCTGCTGAGACAAGGATTCTATGAGATGTTGAAAGGCAATGAAAATGCTCCAGATATTACCTCCAGGACTTTTTTTTTTGTGTTTGTTTTTATGTACCTATTTTATAAAAATGTTATCGTACATTTCCCTCAAAAAGTGCTTAATAATGACAAGATCCTCAACTTTGTTTAAAAACTAAGCGTGAATGTACCTCTGAATCCCCTGCCTCTCAGCAACTTCTGCAGGTTTTCAAATCTACTGATATGAATTTGCTGACTGTCTTTTCTTTCTGTCCTGCACCAGCAACTTCCCAGCAGCCTGAAGTCAAAAAGGAGCCCAAGCAGACAGACGAAGAAGAGCAAAAAAAGAAGAAGAAGAAGAAACAGGTTAAATCGCCTGAGGAGGACGGCTTTCAGGAGGCGTTCAAAAGTTACGAATTGTCCAAGGCGAACGAGGGTCAGAATAATGGAGGCACAGTGCTCGACAACTCTGATACCAGCTTACAGGTTAGTGGAGTTTTTGAAACACTCGTCAGGTTTACGACACTCGTACAGTATCTTACAGTATGTGTCCATGTTTTAATTCAACAGAGACAGGTTTGATGCTCGCTTGATTGTAGGGTTCAATATTGTTTACATGGTATTTATAACAGCCATAATGAACATTTCTTGCAAGTGAACAGCAGAAAGAAATTTCACAGAGGACATATTCTGTTAAATCCCCCCCCCCCCTTTTTTTTGCAATGGCATGTCCACTATTGGAAAATTTCATTTCATTCCATCAGTTATCAGAAAGTAATCTCGAAGACCAAGCCTGTAGGAGTGATTTATGCTACCTCGACTTAAATGTTCATTTCCTTGCTGCATTTTCCAGTTTCTATTTAGCTTCAGGTAATGCATTATCAACATTTTCCCCTGTAAATTCATGTTGCAATACACAATTTGTTATTTTCTCAGTGATTGTAAAACAGCAACTCTTTTGAGTACGCATCACAGTTGGAATGAGGTTTTAGTGTTGGTAATAGAAAGATACCAAGAGGACAGTACTGGCTCAGGTAGTTGAGGCTCTGTTTTACTGACAGGTCGGTCAGGGGTTCGAGCTCCGCCACACCCGGGTCGCCACTTAACCCTACGCCCCATACAACCCAAAAATGGGAGGGTTGTCACAGGAAGGGCTTCCTGTGTAACACCTGTGCCACATCTTGCAGATCAAATAATTAGATGTGGCGACACCCAGGACAAAAAGGGACAAAGCCGAAGAGAAGGAATGGAAGGACGGCATGGGGATAAAAACTGTTCTCGAAAAAAGAAAAAAGCCCGCACATTGCTTGTTCAAGTCCACGTGGAGATTTTCTCTAACGCTTCTTGAGCAGTATTATTTGTTTAGAGAACGCATTGCACACTAACATAAAAAAGCTGAATTGTGAACAGTGGTGATGGGAGGATCATTTCTGGGTCCTAGCAAAATTGTATATTTAAACGTGTTTTTTTTCCCTCTCTATTTATTTGCAGACCAACTCATACACGAAGATGAAGATGAAGGTGGAGGTGAAGAAGAGTCGTAGACATCCATTCAGCAAACCACCCATGCGCACACCTACTTTCATTGTCAAACAGGAGGCTTCCAGCGACGAGGGTGGGTCACTGTACATTGCATCATTTGTAGTCATCAAAATCATCACTGATATGATTTGCTCGTTTTGCAAACTCAAAAGCGGAGATAAGCTTTTTTTTTTTTTTATCTTTTTTTTATTTTTATCTTTTAGTATATACTCTATAGAGTATTGAAATTCTTTGTGTGTGTTCAGTTTGGTATGAATCTAGGACTAGAGTGCAGGATCGTGCATGGTACAGGGCACATGGAGTTAAGATATTGTTCAAGGTCCCACCAGTGGCATGTTGGTGGTGTCTGGGCTTCAACTCATGATCTTGTTAAATGGCCCAAGCATGATACAAGCCAGGGATTCCTTTCAGCCAAAACACTGCCCAATAAAACAGGAACTTTTAAAGGATACAGCTAATAAGGGCTTCGGAACAAAGCACGGCTTATGTCACCATCTGTGCCTTTTTTTTCCCCCTTCTGCTCAGACTGACACTTATCGATCTGAGGATCACGACTAGTGCTTACGTCCTTTCAAAGTCACTTTGAGCCTGCAGCAGAGCAGCATCAGCTCAGTGTCTCTGCCAACCCGACAGAAAGGCAATGAGAAGAGAAAAGACAGGGACTCGTGAGGATTATAATGAGTGGAATACAAGGAGCACGTAGTTGGGGTTTAGGCTGTATTCGTCCTCACCTACTTAAAGGATAGCCAGTACGACACTGTTACTTTTATCAGCAAAACATTGGAAAGGTTGTATTTAGCAACTCTGGAGTAGCTGGTGTTATTAGTATGCTGGGTATTAAAGTATGTGTATGCAGGAAAGACAAGAATAGGGAGAAAGTAGTTGTTTCAACCATGTGTGTGTATCTTTCATTGTGTTGGGTTCTCCACAGAGATGTACTCAGGGCTGTCAGTAGGCGGTGCAGTGGAGCAGGAAGCAAAGAAGCGGGATCAGTGTCCCTTGTGGCAAACCCTTTCACCCGACTTTGTGGCAGAGAAGCAGTTTAATGCCGGCATGGCAACACTGGAGCCACACTGTGCCGTCTGTATGATGTTCTGCCCCTACTCACAGGTAACATACCTCATTACTTCACTGAAAAATGGGCGGGGCTGAATTATACTATTCATTTCACAAGAGATCAGAGTAATAAGACTTCAACTTGACTTGAATGTACACCCCATATTGTGATGTGTCTAACCAGACATCATCCATTCCTAGAAACTTGTTTATTCTATCATTGGTTGTCACATACTAATAAAAGCTAGGTAGCATTCTAGCAAGATAAAGCTAGCAAAGTAATACATATATGGTAATACCAGATGTGTCCAGAAGCACGTTTAAAAATTTACAGTGCCCTCTGTTGAATTTTGGAATGAACTAACAATTTTACATTACCGTGAAGATGTGAGATCACTTTCAATTGCACACTCATTAGCTCA
This sequence comes from Clarias macrocephalus, assembly GCA_011419295.1. Lineage (NCBI taxonomy): Eukaryota > Metazoa > Chordata > Actinopteri > Siluriformes > Clariidae > Clarias > Clarias macrocephalus. The sequence goes on along the minus strand of JAAGKR010000976.1, from coordinate 145,449 downwards.
TATTTAATAAGCAATATGCAGTAACATGTCCAGTGGTTTTTAAAGTAGCATATCTTGTTTTCCCATGGGCAAAATGTAAAAATGTATAGATATTACCTGCCATTCTCATCAAGATGCAACATGCAGTAGCAATAGATGTTACGCAGTCATATGCTCGACAACGTTAAATGCAACTATAAATGAACAAAATGCACATTGTGCCCTTTGTTAATACAGTACAATGGTGTTTATTTTGAGCCATGTTCACTTGGTGTGTCAGTCTCCCAGTCACTTACCCGTGTGCGTGTTTGTATTTGTGTGTTTTTTGTGCGTCTGTAGCCCCAGAAAGACAGCACTTCTGTCTCCGACATCGCAGGCATTTCCATGTCTCGGTGTGGTGAACAGACTCGGCCGCTCGTGCCAGAGATGTGCTTCAGTGCAGGCACGGCGAACACCGAGCCGCTTCCCTCCATCGCCGAGACAAGCACACTGCTCAGCTGCACCTGCTGCAACCTGCAAGTCCATGCTAGTGAGTGCGCGCACACACTCTCTCAATCACACTCACACACACACATACATATACTGTATATCTATTACACAGCAAATACACAGCATTTCGTCCAACCCTACAGCAGTGTTTCTCATTGACTTTCCAATATTGTCTGTAGCAAACAGGCTGTGGGATGCAGTCATGAGGATATTGGTTCAATGTTGATTTTTTCAAATTTAGTTTTTATAAAAATATACCCCCATAAGTTTTATGCCATGTGTAATGCAATATGTTGGAATTCACTAAAACCAGAATGGTCAAATATATGGTTACCTGTTTGAAGGTTAAATCCAGCCCATAAAATCAGAGCAATAAACTCAGGGACATAAGCAATTTTTGACACCGTAAGCGTATTATGGCTGGGCACTAGATCCGTATAATATCATTATTGTGAGAAATTGTCACATTTCCGAGATTATGTTTGTAGATTTTATCTTTTGTATTTGTTTTTTTCTGGATTACATTCTGATGTAAACTTTAGCCACAACTGATTTAATAAAAAAAATAATAAAAAATTGTCACATCCTCCATCCAATTGCTAACAGTGATGTGGGGAAAAATCTACTCAGTTGTGTATCATGATCCTTTTGTGTGGCAATTCATGTATCCCCCACACTGATATCTTATTGGGTAGTCCCTGGTTCCCATCAACAACTGGGTACAGTTCCTAGAGAAACTGCAAAGTAGGCGTACAATGGCACACCCCTTTTCCTGAGCAAAATTCTGAAATTGGCTTTTAGCCATATATTAGTACAAAGATATGAGTTCGTATACAGCCTGTGATTTCAGGGTCTCTGTGTGTGTCTGTGTGTTAAGAGGTTGTTGTTTAGGCTACTTGCAGCAGCCACACCCCCCTCATGTATGTGAATCTCACAAGTACAGAAAGTGTATCCTGCCTAAAAAAACTTTAAAGCCAAAGTCACTTCTGTTGTACTTTTATTATATCAGAAACTTTAAATGCTAGAGCTTTGGATTATTTGAGAGAGAAGGCTTTACAGTTGTGTCACATCAAGTTTCATGTGTGTTTTTCAAAAATTGAGCACAGTTTATCCAAAAGTGGTCCAAAAGCGTATTTTGCTGAAAATCAGCCACTGTTGGAAATGCATTCAGTCCTATGACAAAATCCACCATTTGTCGGGTCCCACAATGCTTGATTGCTCCCAAACGGTTTCATCAATCTTCTTCATATCTTTTGGGGGCCTGTGCAAAATTGAGCTAGTAAGAGATGTATAGAGGGTTATATATATATTTTTTTTGGTGGGGGGGAAGGGGGTGGGTGGGGGGGGGGGGGGGGATTAGTCTGTGACCACTCTAGCCTTACATGGACCTGAAATGGAGATTTTTAGACCAAATTTTGGCCCATTTATGAAGTGGTTAATTATTTTTTAGCAACAAGATTTTTTTTTTATCAGTAGATTTGTAAGCCCTTCAAACTGATGTCTCATTTTCTGATCAGACCCAAACCGAGTGAGCGACGGCTCCATGAGCAAGGTGTTTAGTTTCAGTCGCAAAGAATTGTATATGACTTTAAAACAGGGCATCAGTCACCAGCAATCAGAAGGCCAAGCTGAACGTTTGGACATAATGTTTGTGGCTCTGCATTATCCAGGCCCCTGGTCCGAGGCCACACTGCACAAATTCAGCGGGATTACCACTGGCCCGATTACTTAGAAAAGCAATAGTCCATTTCATGGAGGATCCATCTGTATGACCTGCTGTTTTCACAGAAAAAAGTGGGATATAATATTAAGAAGAAGCAGAATAAATTAATTGCAATATAATAATACTTGCCTGGTACTTGCTTGATTTTGAGCTCTGCAGCATGATTCCACTAGAGCCTGCTCTTCCTCCACTGCTCCCTCATCTTAATCATCGTTTCCTCGCTCTCATCTTTCTCTTGCTCCTAGTCCTCATCTTCGTCTCAACACCACACTGTCAATCAAATAATCTTTGCCAATTTCCTTCTGCATGGCCTGAACCTCAAGAGTCTGTGTTTGCTTTGAAAAAACATTCTGCTTCTGCAAAGTTTCGGGGTGGGTGGTGTGAAAAAGTGGGGAAAAAATGGTTTGTTTAGTTTGTGCCTCTCTCCTCTGCTCAGGCTGAACGTAAGCTGCGTAGCCAATTAGGAGGTGTGTGCGTGTGTGTGAGTGTGAGGGTTGCTCAGTGAGGTGATGCTGCTATATGATTGCTTTCCGCAGTCCTAACTGAAAGTTGTTGTGGTGCAGTCAGCATGAATTTACTAAGAAAACTGAACAAGCCTTTAATGACACACATACACACACACACACACACACACACACACACACACACACACACACACACACACACACACACACACACGCACACACACACGCACAGTTGATGGGAATGTTCAGCTGGGCTGTAAAGATTTACATCACTGCTCCTGGTCCAGCATTTATTATACAAGTTAAAGATGCAGAATAGGAGGGATGGCATACTTGCATAAATGCATGAAGCAAGTCTTTTCACCTGGTTAGTGGTTTCCTCCCACCCTACCAAAGCGGGGGCGGTTTTTACAAAAAATGGTGTAAAGAAAAGTTACAAATTCATTCATTGTGTATGCCCAAAATTAGAATCAGCAGATCAAACTTAAAAAAATAAAATTTAAATAAATTAGAAATTGTTGTGGGCCAAGGAAATGTCTCTAATGCAGACAAAAAAAGGTCATCATTTCAGAAGGGTCAAATTATTTGTCTGCATCAAGCCTCTTTAACAAATCAGCAAAACCTGGAAGCATTGTGCAGAACTGTCAATTTTTTGGAAGAAATGTGGTCAGAGAAAAATCATGAATGGGGATCACTTAAACCCTTGATGTTGCATAATAGGAAAAAATCAACAGTGGAAATCAAAGCTGTTTAGTAGTAAATGTAAAAGCATTTCCATAACCACACAATGTGATGAAAACTAATAGGTTTGGGACTAAACAACTGTGTGGCCACCATGAATGTGCTCGAGAGCATAATAATTGGGCATTGGAGCAATGGAAAAAGGTCATGTGTCCGATGAGTCCAGATTGACCACCAGAGCGGTGGGCGTGGTCAGGGTCAGAACAGTACATGAAGCGATAGATCCATCATACATAGTGCCCACTGTACAATCCTTTGGAGGCAGTGTTATGATTTGGGGTTCCTTCTGTTGGTCAGGTCTAGGCTCGGCAATAAACTGAAGTCAGCTGATAACCTGGTCATTCAGTACATGCTGTTCATTACACCTTTGGATTTTGTCTTCCCAGAGGGAACAGGTATATTCCAGGACTTAAATTATGAAAACGTGATTCTGCAAGCATCAGGAATCATTTTCACATATGAAATGGCCCCCACATTGTGTGCTGTAATCAAAGCTAAAGGTGATTGAATTAAATCTTGGAGTGTGCGGCTGTTATTGTGGGTTTTCTGCATCAACAAGGATGCAGCATTGTATTTAAATGTCCTTTACTTTCATTATAAAAAATGTTTTTGAGAACATCATTAAAATATTAATTTAAGGAGGCTTCTCTATAAGTGTATAAATAAATCTATAAACTCTATAATGGCAGGGTTGTTTCAGTATGTGCTTTTGTTGCTTTTAATTAAAAACCTTTCCTTACACCATAGCCTATAACTTTTATCTTTCTGCATAATTGAAGTTATTAGTTTAATAGCAAAGCGCTAATTTAGCCTGAATATAAACCCTACATAAGGGTTGTTGTCATGGTTACAAGCAACTAGACTTACATAAGATACATGTTTACATCAGAATGTATTAAAACTGATTAAGGTGCAGTAGCTGCTAGAGACAGAAGTCGTATAAAAATCTGTCGAAAATACACAACATGGAAGCTGATGATGAACTATAAAATACATTATAAACTTTATGGCACTGATGTGTGTTGGGTAATTTACTGCCTGTCTCTCTCCCTCTCTCTCTCTTTGTCGTTCAGATTTAAGGTGTGCTTTATTGGCATGCTTGTTCAGTAACAATGCAGAAGAATATAAAAAAGAAATGTTGATAACGTCTCTCCCTCTGTGTGTCTCTCTATGTCTGTCTCTTTCTCTAGGTTGCTATGGCGTTAAGCCTGACACTCCACGTGAAAGCTGGATGTGTTCTCGCTGTTCCACAGTGGCCTGGACAGCAGTAAGGCGCACGCACAAACACATACACACACTCTCTTCATTACTATTGCATTGAATTGTAGACGCTTGTTAAACTATGCATGTGTGGTTTTGCAGGCCTGTTGTTTGTGTAATCTCAGAGGAGGTGCTTTGAAGATGACCACGGATAACAGGTATGGTACTCTAACTCCTGCTATATTAAAGCTGCTTTTTAAGTCTAGACTACATATTGTTTAACGGATGTATCTGTATGCTGTATGACAGTAATAGCGTAAAAAAAAAAAAAAAAAAGAACAAGCTTTGCTTCTTTATTTTAGCACTTGCCATACATAGCCAAGTAAGAGAAGCTAATAGTCTTAAGTGCAGTGCCATACTCTATATCAGTCTATATAATCTTTAGTCAATTACTATATTTGGCTATAAGTACATTGACAGCTGAGCATCACATTCATATGTAGCCCTTCCCCAAATCGATACCCAAAAAATTAGAAACACTCGAAGTAGTAAAATATGTATTTTTTTTAGAAATGAGACAGCATGACAAAGCCCATGTACACAAAACAAACATCAAAAGTCAGTGTAAAAGAACTTGAGTGGCCTGCACCGAGCCCTGACCTCATCCCCTGCTAAACATCTTTTGCATGAATTGGAATGCCAACTTCATACCAGGTGTCCTCCCCTGACATCAGTAGCCGACCTCATTAATTCTCTTTTGGTTGAATGGGTACAGAACTCCACAGAAGATTGTTCTTTTTCAGACAAGAGGAGACAGACTCTCAAAGTCAGTGCATGTGGTTTCAGAAGGGGGATGCTCAGCAAGCATGTATGGGTGTAATGGTCAGGTGACCACAAATATTTTTGCGTGTAGTATATACTGTATATAGTACGCCGTACAATATACAGTCTACTCTACACTCTCAACCGTGTGAAAATTTGATATCATTATTTGTAAATTGTTTTGTTGTTTGTGAAAAAAACTTGTGTATCTTATGAAAGCTCTTGAGGTGTTGTTTTTATAAAAAAAAAAAATTTAATGGCGTTTTTCAGGCATGGCTAAATGTGGATCTGGCTGTAATTTTGAGTTGTTTGTTTTACAAAGGCTTTTACTCACAATTTCACGAAATTATTAAAAGACAAGGCACGGTGTGTTTGAGGGAGAGTTTGACATTTGCAAATTTGCATTCAAAAATGTTTATTATTTAAAATAAAATTTTTGAATATCGCCAGCACTGTAACAACAATCATGTCCTGATGTCCTGTCTGATTGAATACATGGTGTACATTTCATTATAAGGCTGCTTGGTGAGTAAATGCTGTGTGTGTGCTGTGTGCAGGTGGGTGCATGTGATTTGTGCCATTGCAGTGGCCGAGGCTCGCTTTGTTAACGTTGTGGAGAGAGGGCCGGTCGACGTGTCTGCCATCCCGGACACCAGGAAAAGTCTTGTAAGTGTATATACCGTGTTTGTGTGTGTGTGTTTTATATGTTCGACAAGTCCCAAATTGTGATTCAGCTACACAACACAGTTCTGCCGTGTCAGAGTGCTTGGCCAGTGTGTGGTTATTTCAGCTCAGCTCGTCAAGAGATCTGCAAGGCATGGACCACAATGCTGGTGGTGGAGGACAGCAGTATTAGTGTGAACTTTGAAAAAGTGAATATAGAATATTATATAAAAATATTGATCAAAGATCTTTTGATCTAATTTAAAGAAACAACATAATTTTAGTTCACATAAAAATTGGATGCTCTTAAAAATCACACAAGTCATTTTAACAATAATACAGAGCATGCTGTAGTATATATAACGGAATGCCACACTCCAGACCATGCACTTTTATATGAAAAATATGGGTGGGAAGGATGGGATAGCCTTCTGCCTCCCTAGTTGTTAGCTGTCACCTTGATGGGGAAGTACCTTAAAAGTGGTGGGAAATTGAAACCGATTAAATTAGGGAGAAAAATTGAGGGGGAAAAGAGCTGTGAATTGTAGATAGACTGTCCATCCAATTTAATTAGATTTTTGGACATTTTCTATTCAATAGCACTTTATTCAATAACATTTATTGTGATTTAACTCAAGCAGCTAAAATTTCCTACGGGATTTATAGTATTAAACAATACCTAAAGCGTCTAATATGCATTGAAATGACTTGTGTTGTTGATCGTTTAAATGTCACATCTCATGCAAAGGAGAATCTTCAGTCAAACCTTGGATCGTGAGCGTAATTTGTTCCAGAACCATGTATATCAAAGCACTCGTATATCAGAGCAGATTTCTTCCATAAGAAATAATAAGAAACCTAGATGAGTCGGTCTACAGCCCAAAAATATTAGTATAAAATAATTAATGCCAAATGTAAAGTAAAAATAAAACAAATTAACCTGCACTTTTCCTTTGAAAAAAATCCTGACAGAGCAGTGTTTCCGTTAGTGTGTGTATGTGGGAATGCGAGAGGAAAGGAGGAGGGTGGGGTCTACTGTGTAGGACGACGCACGCACGCACGCACGCACGCACGCTCGCACGCACATTAATGGAAACGCTGCTCTGTTGGGAAACTTCCTTAACAAGGAATCTCTTCAACCTCTTTAATAACGCGCGCGCACACACTAACGGAATCACTGCTTTCTGACCGAGAGAGAGACAGACTCTGGATCTTTAACAAGGAACCTTTCTAATGACACTTGCTTTAGCTTTATGCGTATGAGCGCACACATGGTTACAATACTATAATGAACAGTACACATGCATTGATGTTGACTATATGAATGACGCACACACACCGAGACTGAGCATTTATTCTCAGTCTTATGGGAGACGATTACCCATAATCCTGCAGGGCAATAAAGAGAAGAACCATTGGCTCAGTTGTGATCGCGTAACGCTCGGCAGACAAAGCGCATGCGTACTACTCGTATAAATTGCTAAAATGTTAGCATTAGTTTAAGGAGTTATAGAAAAATAATTAGTAAAATGACTTTGGGGTGGTAGTAGGAACAACGCTTCATGGTGCGCCGCACCGCACATTTGCCCCAATGTTTAATTTTTTTACTTTCACTAATATAGTGATACTAAAGTATGTGGAGAACATTTGATTACAATAATAATAATAATAATAATAATAATCTATTTTAAAAAATGTACTTGACATTCTTTATCGCAACAAGTCTAGAATTATATTGCACTTAATTTTCCCTGGAAGTGGGAGGTCAGCTATTATTATTATTATTATTGCTGTTGTTAATACTACTACTACTACTACTACTACTACTACTACTACTAATAATAATAATAATAATAATAATAATAATAATACTAGTGATAATATTTCTGGATACAGACAGCCAGTTAGTCTAACAAGTATAAAATCCAGTTAAATATCAGTGATGTATTATGTTTTTTAAATCTGAGTCAGCATTGATCTATAAATCATTTAGAGAACGCTGCCTGTATGTCCCTCACGTAGACAGTAATTACATCAGGGAACATTTAGATTCCAAAAATAACCCCATCACAATAAGCATAAATTGAACTTTAAAACAATTGTAATTGATTTTCTGTAATATGATGCTTTTGGAACGCATCGCCAGGTCCAGACGCTGATGTTTTGCTAAGTGGCATACATGTCATGTTTTGGTAATTAAGTCCTCAGTTAAATAAGTCATGAAGTCATCTAGAATTGTAAATCTTTAAGTGTGTGTTCTGAGCAACTGTGCAGGTTATAGACTCAATCTGAAGATTTGGTTTGGAGGAGAAATAGACCTGTCCTTGTATTTTGAATGCTGGTGCTCTTTTATTTTTTGTTCTTCATTTAATGACCAAAAATGAGTGACAATATACGAATAATCAACATATTTCTTAGTGCATCAGTGGTTTATTTGTTATCTTTTGATGTTTCTCATATACCTTAACGTACCATCAGTTTAAAGCTTGCTTTTACTTTCTTTGCTTATAGTTAGTGAATATATTAAATGTGTTCATTATTAGATACAGTGAAGAACTGCAATGAATATGTTTATAAATTCAAATAGGAAACATCGCTGTCCATAAACTGCCATGGCCATCGTTTCCACAAAGCTTCTGCTTCAGCAGCATGCCGAAAGTGTGCTGGTGGTTTAAGAGGCTGAAATGGAGTATTGATGAATTCATAAAGCAGTTTTATTATCATCAATAAACTCAGGTCATCGGGGGATGTGGGCGAAAGTGTCAGAGGGATAGAAATTGAGAAAAGAGGATTATATCAGGACAATGTTGCTATGCTAAAGAAAGCATACCTGTGTAGACTGATATGACATCACTAAACCTTTATCACAATATTTTATTTACATTCATTTTAGGCCTTTCGTTACTCTGAACACTAAAATGTTTCTGATGAAAACGCGCACACACCCAAAAGCTGAGCCGAGATCAATTTTATACACATAATGAAGGCCATAAAATGGAAATGAATTTTCTTTTAAATGGACTTTTGCTCGTTTCCAGGAAGGAAAGAAATGAACGTAATTCTGTTTGAAAATAAAAAGTTGGTTGATGCGTTTTTAATCACAAATTGTATTTGTTTTCTCACTTGGCTTCAGTTTTTTCATCATTTTCAAGCCCTGTGCATTCAAGCACAAAGTGTGTATTGGGGGAACATGGATGCACCCAAATTCATTTTTGTTAGCAACGGTCTAAACAGAAATGATAATAGTGATGTGTATTTTGTTCGAGTGTTTAGTCAGTGTTATAGATTTACCAAGCAAAATATGTCTGGATGTTGATCAATCTAAAGCAAATACATGCATATACAATATAAATGACTATTTTGAATAAAGCTGTGCTGTGTTTTAGTGCTGGTGCTCCGTGCAGCTATGTTTTTAATGTCACTTGGTGAATTTAGAGCTGAGGAGAGCAGTCCCGACTTTCAGTTGAGAAAGCATTTTCGTCAGGGTTTTCATAGCCAGAGGTCAGCTAAGACGTTTATTTGAAGACAACATTAAATTTTGTGAACTAATAATAATAAAAAAGTAGTGACAAGTAGCTGGGACTGGACTCAAAAGAAAAAAAAAAAAAAAGAAAAATTATACTCTCCTGATGCTCAGTGCTTTTATGGTAAATTAGATATTTATAGGTGTTTGAGTCACTGAGGTTTAGATTAAACCCCTTCAATTCTACTGACCCATCAAACTGGCTAATAACTATAAAACACTACATAACCAATGCAGTAGCTTTGGTGAAGGTGTGATGTCTAACCTTTCTCATTTACAAAACAATAAGAAAGACACACACACACACACACACACGCACACCCCCAGATTGCTCTTTGCACACCCCCAGATTGCTCTTCGCACACCCCCAGATTGAGAGCAATTGCTTTAGAGTATTTGTCACTCTCAATGCAGCATGTCCTGGTTATGTCTTGACAAACTTTCTATACAGATTCCTGAAAATGAAATTATTAATTTTTTACTAAAAAGTAATGAATTTTAAATCAGGTGCAACTGGTAATTAATCTGAATGTGTAAAATGTGTATATATACAATAAAAACAATTTACTTTTCAATAATTGATATTTATTTTTTCTTATTATTTATTTTTGAATGAAATTGGAAAGTCAAATTATATAGCCTATTTGTTGAGTGCATAAGTAAAATACCCTAACCATTTTTCATTTCTAACTTTCAGTTTCAATATAGTTAGCAGTGAAGTGTGCATTAAACTGTGTAATAATGTCATTCAGAATGATTAGTAGAGAGATGTTTTTGTATAGATGCAGCCACCCTCCTTTTATAACTTCTACAGTATTTCTCTCTATTGTCTGCTTGCAGAAGTGCATCTACTGCCACAAGACAACAAAGAAGATCTGCGGGGCGTGCATCCAGTGTTCTTACGAGAACTGCGCCACCTCCTTCCATGTCACCTGTGCGCACCTTGCCAGTGTTGTGATGAAGCCCGCAGACTGGCCGTACGTCGTGTCCGTCACCTGTCATAAGCACAAACAGGTCAACGCAAAGGTAAGGAGGAAACCCGTAGAACAGAGGTGGCCATCCTTAGTCCTTGTGAGCCCATCGCCCTGCATGTTTTCCAATCATCATGTACTACTCACTGCTGATTTACATGGATCAGAATTGAAGATCAGCTTCTGATTGAGTGAACACACCTGATCCTGGTAATCATCAGAGAGTAGTGCAGTGATAACTGGAAAACATGCAGGGATGCAGCTCTTTTGAGGACAGGATCAGAGCATAGATTCTTTAGATTCACACACCTGGCCTCTGTGATGTCATCACTGTGTTGGGGCTGGAGGTGTACTGATAGATTATTTAAATGTGCCTTAGTAACGATGTATTTTTCGCACGCTGAGGGGTTTGACAGTGTGTTGGGTTGTGATGTGGCTGTGCAGCAGGTGAAGACGGTGACGCGTGACCTCTCGCTGGGACAGCAGGCCATTGGTAGAAGCAGCGACGGCTGGTTTTATCGCTGCACCATCATCGGCATCGGCTCACAGACCTTCTACGAGGTCAACTTTGATGACGGCTCGTACTGCGACAACGTTTACCCCGAGAACGTGCTGGTGAGGACAGGAGGGGAGGAATATAATATTTTTACTTTTTTAACAATGTTTATGTAGTGAGATATATCAGACATCAGTGAAATGAAATACCATACAACCTCTTTTCTCCCCTCTTCGCCTTTCTGTTTCTCTTTCATTCAGAGTCATGACTGTTTGCGAAACGGCCCTCCTGAACTTGGTGAGCTGATGGTGATAAACACGATAGACGGACGTGTCCTTAATGCTTCTTTTGTCAAGGAGCATGTGCACAAATTTTACCAGGTAAACCACCCCTCCCCCCACCCCCCCCCCCCCCCCCCTCTCTCTATGTTATGGATGCTGTAACTTGGGATGTTACTCTTGTGGAGGGAAGTGATGTCATGGAGCTCGCACACAGGTTTATGATGTATATGGGGTTACGGTCGGCACAGCAGGATGGTGTGTTTATTAGTATGAGTTATAAAGTAGCACATTGCTGAGGATTATGGGTAAAGAGAAAAAGATAGGGGGGGAGGATACCAGTTTTAGCACCAGCTCCATTTGATTAGCATTCAGCAGCAGTGATAGTGTGTGCACATCCAGCTGGCTGTGTGTGTGTAGTGTGCAATGTTATAGTGAGCAATGCTGTAGCTACTTTCTGAAAGTTGGTGACTTTATCCGTTTCCTGTCTTTGTCTGCATTTATTTTAATAAAGGGGTCTCTGCTTTCGTGCCCCCCCTCCCCCCCCCATACACACAGTGTCGCTGTCTCTGCACCTTCATGTTCTCACATCAGCACTTCAAGGAAATTTATAATGACCCCCTCCACACACAGAGATTCATTCAACTCTCGTCTCTCTCTCCCACCTTGACTCTGATGATATTAATAAGCTGACTCTGGCTCACTGTCTTTCACAACATAATAACATAATAATAATAGAAACCACACACAAACTTCTAATTAAACTTACACAATTTTCAATTTACTCCATGCTGTAATTTGGTTTATTTTTATAGTGGAGTTATGGGGAGACTTTAAGAGAGTGACAGAAGATGAATAGGAAATTATGAAAAGCAAGCACTAAATAATGAGAAAACATGTCAACCAAAACTAAGAAATCAAGGTAAAAAGAAACAAATGAAAAGACAAGAAATTAAAATGAAAAGCAAGTAATAAATAATAGGAAGATATGAAATACAAAATTAAAGAATGAAAAGGGATGAAAGAAAGAAAGCTAGGATATTAAGTTTAGTGTAATTGCGCTCTCTGTGTATCTTTATATTCATATGTCTTATGGATGCTGTAACTCGGGTAGTTCCTCTTGAGAAAGGAAGCAGTACGTGGAGCTCTCATACAGCTTTATGATGTGATTGGAGGTGATGATGATGAGCACAGCAGGATTGTGTGTTTGTGCCTGACAGAGTTATAAAGTAGCACAGTGCTGAGGATTATGGGTAAAAGAGAGAGAGCGAGAAAGCGAGGGATGGAGTGAGGAACTGAAAGGATTAAATGCTTTTCCCCCTCATTCCCTCATTCCTTCTGAGACATTATGTTCGATCTGATGTCGTCATCAATTTCAGATTTACACACTTGCTAACCTAAGCCCTGCCCCTGGTGACCCAAATTTCTCTCTCTCTCTCTCTCTCTCTCTCTCTCTCTCTCTCTCTCTGTCTCAGGTGGAGTTTCAGGATGAGACCCAGCTGTTGTTGAAGCAGAGTGAGATTCACTCCCTCCATCAGGAATTGCCTAAGAGAGTGCTGTCTCGTCTGGTAAGCTTTTATTAACCTCCGTTGACTCCTTGGCCATGTTGTATGTCTTTTGTTTCTTTTAGCTGATAACAGTAACAATGCCACACTACTTCAGGCCAAAAACTAGCAAAACAATCCTGAATCACACTATGCTTCAGCTTCAAAACAGTAATGTACCTATGAGAGTTCGGCTGTACTTGTGTGCTCAAGGCTTCCATCAGCAGAAGCTCAGTAGAGCTCACACAAGTGCTGTTTGTAAATAAGCATCAAGCTGACTTCTTAAACTGTGAGGAAATAATTACTGTCCGACTGCACTGCCAAGTCTAAATCACAGGATAATCATGGACTTGGGTGTGAAATTAATAGACATAGGTAACAGAGCATACCCTACTTTGGCACATTCCTTCAAAACTAAGTGCTCTCCATAGACTCTCTTTTTTTAAGTCACAGATATTAAACTGACTTCGAGGTGCGAGAAGAAAATTACCCAAAACACCAAACTGTATACTGCATCCTTGAGATTCCTTTTCTGGGGTCAGTGTGTTCTTTGTATTACATGTGTTCTGATGTCGATGTGTTGCTGTCATTTGTCGTGTTCCACAGGCGACCGTCACCAATGATGGCTCTCAGGATAAAGTTGGCGACGAGCCTCAGGCCGCAAAGCGTCCACGTTTGCCCGTTCCTTCCACCATGGCAGCTATGGAGTCCGTTGATGCCCCTCTAATGCTTCAGGGGTCCCCCAGTGTCACTCCTTACTCAGGCTTCAGTGTTAACCCCGGCGCCGGCGCACCGCCCTGCCTTTCCACCCAATCAGCGCCCGCTTCCACCCCGGTGCCCCACCTTTCCGCCGAAGAGAGCTACTCACACAGCTCGAGCTACGTCGCCTACATGGAATCTCTGCTTAACTCGGACTTCCCCCCAGAGGACGGTGAACAGCAACAGGGGGCCATGTATTAGTGCAGACACCCACTCCGAGGAGAACCTCCTGCATGTTTCTGTTTACTCTCTTTTCTGTCCTTTATTTTTAAACCCTGACCTGTGCATACGGTCAGGCCATAGGAAGTGTGTGCGTGCGTGCTTTCTGGGTGTCCGGGGCCACCATCCCTCATGCATTAAATCCTATCTGATCCCTTGTACGTACACTCTCTCGCTCACTGAGAGAAAAACGAACATGTTTTTGGACTGATTAATGTGCAACACACTTTATACTGAACCATATCAATCCAGTTTGAAGTATTTTTATAAGTTGAGCCACAACACACACACTTACACACAAATTCTTCTGAATTGGACAGTGCAAATGGACAGTCTGTTCCTGTACAGGATTTTTTTTCTCCATGTTGGAAGGGATGGGTGGTTAAGCGTGGTTGGAGGGGTGGGAGGGTAAATTGGGGTTTAACTCAAGTATTTAAACGTCTTTGACACATAGATTTATTATTTGTATAAAGCTAATACGGCGCCGTTAGATGCTCCACTCTTTTGCCTGAGAGTCGGTGTAGAGGTGATGTGATTAAGAATTCTTGTTAATGCTTATAATCAATACGTCATGGTGTATTTTCAGTGCCGGGTGTATGGGCTTGTTTTGTAGCAGACTTCGTAAAAAAAAGAAGAAAAAAAAATGGTGTAGACATGATTATATATGAGCTTTACTGTTCACACTCTGTCCACTTTTATTACGATCACTGTATTTTTGCTGTTATTCCTTTCTGGTAGGTTACGCACCTACATCCCATGTTTCGATATGATCATGATTTTGGTATTCCAAAAGCTGTTTGCTCTTTAAAGGACACCCCACTCGTCATTGTTTTTGAGATATTAGAACAGAAATGTACACAATTTATCCCCTAATTGAACAGCTGTGATAAAGTGTCGGGCTAATGGATGTCTATCTCACCCAATTCTATATATTTTTTCTACCTAATATTTATAAACATGACCAAATCTTTATGCAAACAATCTACGTACATTTTAAAAACCTTGTTGGGGGTCTGCAATCTGTTCTGGGCCACGTGTAACTGAGAATTACTGCTCAATCTGCACCATACGATAATATAACACGTACTAAGGAAAGCGATATATGAGAGGTTATGCATACATGACCTCTCTGATGTTCATAATTGGCTGGTGACACTGTGATTGACAGCAGATTGGGTATACCATCTCTCTCAGCCAGAAGGCACAGCCAGTCTTCTGGACTCCCAGCATGTCATCATTTGGAATTCGATTTTATGATCTGGGGATACGTTGACCTTATTTCTGTTGTACTGGATGAGATTTCTTTGTTTGTGTGTGCGTGTGATAGACTTCCATTACTTGTAAGTTACATTACCTTGATAACATTCAGCTAAATAAGAAAATGTTGGACACTGAATACACTTGAGGTGGAACATTGTGTACATTTTTGGTTTTTGGCTAAACTATTCCTTTAATATAACAAAGCAAATTAAAGTACACATTAGAAGCCATTGTGAGTACCAAGATGAAAATGAACAGTCTTCTGAATCTGATTCTGACATCGTTCAGGCTGACATTAGTGCGGTACTGATGTCACACTCCTCTGTGTCATCAATGCATCCTTACTTTCTATAGTACTTACCCTGTTAGTGAAGAGAATAGTGGCACAAGTTACCTTTTTGTGAAAACGTGAATAGATGGAAAAACCCTGTATACTATTAGCATTAAAGTTGTGATCAGGCTTTCTCAAGGTGCTACAAAAGTATGAGAAGCCTTAAATCACACCACCACACCCAAAAACAGATATCTGCACAGATGGTGTATATACCATAAGCCCTGCTCATTATAGAGCTATACCTATAGTGTCATGTACATTAGGAACATCCTACTGTGTCCTATATCCTTTTATACATCTTTCTCTTTGGCTCTCACGTGGGTGGTGCGCTTGAGTTGCTTACACACATACACACACACACTCCGTTAGAAGATGGTGACGGGCAGTCTGGCAAGCCAAAGAATTTCTGAATAAGGCAGTGTTATTTCAGAATTTCCCCAACAAGCTCAGAGCTTTTTGAGAGTTTACTCCACATCCCCCCCATTTTTTTCATCCATTTGTATAAGGAAGGCACTTCTTGCGCATGTGTCCAGTTCATTAAAAGGTCTGTGGAGTGGCCAACAAGGTGCCAGTTTCAGATCTAGAACTGTATTGTTCTGTGAGAAAAGAGCTAGCTCTAAGCTGTATAATTTGGTTCTAGCAGGAAATTGCAGACTACTAAGGAAACAAGTCCTGAGCTGTGTGGTGAGTTTTAAAAGATTTGTTGGTAGGAGAAATAAAAATCAACAGAAAACTTCCAATTTCCCATGACTATAATGACCTGAATGGGAGCTACTTTATGAATGCTAATTTTTATTCAACTTAAAATTAGAGCCATAAAACACCTCAAAGCATTTATCTGCCCTCTTGCCCATACATGTCTAAAATTATGTCTGTGTGCACCATAGATTGCATTAATAAAAGCCTAGATAGGCAACAAACACTTCTGAGGGAACATACTCCCAGATGTACTCCACAGCCTTGCATTGGCTTTTAGCCTTTTTAAATATAAACAACATAATAAATGTATTTATTATTATTATTATTTTTTGATATATTAAATTATTTTCATACAATATTGCACTTAGTTGTTTAGGGGAAAATGTCTTATGATTTAGCTGAGTCTGTAATACAACCATAGTGTTGTATACACTCATGAGGATGGGACAGTATGGCCATCCTCTTTTCTGCCCTGGATGTAATCAGTTAATGGAGGATTAGCTAACTTTAAACACTATGTGCACAAGTTAAAAATAAATCCTTTTGATGTTAAAATAACATTTGCTTGAATAGTTACATTTAAAATCTCTCAACACTGACCACGTACTGGTAAGAAAAAATAATTTTAAAAAAGGTCAAAAATGAAGCCCCAACATAGCAACCAAGTGGTTTATGTCCCTGTCGACAGAATGATGTAATGCACAATCATCTATCTAGGGTTCTAATATGTATATTTATGGTGTAGACACAGAAGCATTGTAATTTAAATAAAATCCCTCTTTGGCTCATAAAATGGTGGAAAAGCAGTCTGTTATAAATGTGTCTTTTGACAAACTCCTCCCTGCTTCTAATGCTCTCTTCTATGGTTTTGATTCTCTCTCTTAGCTTCAGAGTGGGGATTTTCTAAAACTCCATGTTGCATTCCTCCATATTTTAACTTATAAGCCGGACTCGGTTGGTCTCTGAAGTGAGACGGTCGCTCCTCGTCTTCTTTCGTCTCCTGTTGTCTGTAATCAAACGCACTGTTTGCTCACTCGATGCCGTTGACTGCTTCACCGAGATCACAGGCGGTTTTTGCAGAAAACTTTCTGTTCTCTGGGTTTCACTTCTTCAGTTTGCAATAACTTGGTAACCTCTCAAAAAGGGCAAGTCAACCCCAAGATCACAAGTTCTGCTGTTTGTAGATGTTCATGAATTACAGAAACTATGGGATAAATTCTATTAAAATGTGAAGTGAATCTCTGACTCTGTCTTTTTCCACATAAAAAAAACACACACACACATATTCACACCCAGCTGCCTGCAGGGCTTCCTCTTGCTCAACAACACCTCAAGTCGGCATTCTAATTTGTGAGATTTTTTCATTTTTTTAATTAGCTGCAAAGCATCACCAGACTTTATTCGAGGCAGCTGTTAACAGCACTTGTTAGTATAGGAAAACCTGAGGAGGCGATCATGCTGTTTTTCTAAAAGGCAAATTGTTAAAGTTGGGTCTGACTGAGTACCTAGAGATCCATACTCCAGACTTTAAAACACCATTTATACAGTATTTAAGTTAAATTCATGTTGCAACAAAATGGGAGCTCATGTACATGTAGACTTGACAATGTTTTATTAAAGACTACACTGTCTGTCCAAAAAAGTCACAGTGGCAAAGATGTAGCTCCGTTTCAAAAGGGTCAAATTATTGTCCTGTGTCAAGAAATCATGGCCAACACTATTCAAATTGGGTTACGGACTGTAAAATGCATTATTAAAACCTGGAAGGATAGTATGAAACCATAATCTTTGATGAAAAAGATTTGAATGATCGCGATCAGAAATCACTTAAATATTAGGTGAAGTCAAATTGTAAAAAGTTAATGGTAGAACTCCTGGCAGTAAGAGCATTTCAACACAGTACAGTATGAAGAGACATCAAGGGATTGGGACTAAACAGCTGTTGAGCCTTAAGAAAACCACGTATCAGTAAGTATAATCTGAGAAAAAAGGGGGCAGTTTATGATCTGGGGTTGCTTCTGTTGGTCAGGTCTAGGTCAGCTGACTAGAATATACTGAATGACCAGCTTTTTCTATCAATGGATTTTTCTTTCCCTGATGGCATGGGCATGTTCCAAGATGATGCTCAAATTGTGAAATAGGGGAGAGAAATTAATGCGATGGTATGGAAATAAATGTTGACTGTGCATAAGCTTATTAAAGCGATGCCACAGAAAATGGTAGTTCAACAAAATATTAGAGTATGTAGTTTTTTTGTTCGTTTGTTTTTGGCCTGGTATATACAGTATATACTGTATTAAGGATAGACACACATACCCATCAGAAGATGTTTGGTACATGGATAGATATTTCTGCACACACGTTCAGATACATAACATATTTTAACAACAGCCACCATATATTAGCTAACAAGTAAATATGTAATGAATAACACTCTTCACAATGAGCTATATAAAATACAACAATGCTACATGAAACACATCAGTGACGCTTGTGATCCAAGAGCTTTCTGTATTCTTGCTTTTTCTTTATTCCTTAGAATCAAGAAAGGATTCTATCTTAGAATTCTTAGAATTCATGCTTCCTTCAAGAAGGTGGACTAATGTGAAGTTCTGGGTCTGAAGGATATAGGACGGAGATATCAAGAAACACTGATCAAAGTTTTGAAATCACCTTCAATCTTTTCCTTTCCCTTTCTTTCTTATTTGACTTTTTTTTCTTTTACAGTAAGTATTTCCATTTTATTTTATTTTTTTTGTTTTCTTCGTATTAAACCCAGCCTACCTTCATTGCATCCATCTTACTTTGTCATCCATGAACATTTACTGTATGCTCTTAAAATGGTTCATTTAATCAAAATAAATGACAATATTTCTTTAAAAAACTTTAGTGCCAAATTTATTCCTCACAATTTACATTCACTGCTGCAGTTTTTTTTCTTTTATTAAATGGAAGTCTAAAATTGATGATTCCATGCCATAGTCTGTCAATCATATTCTCCTGATCCTAGTGATGTTTCATTAAGTATGTTCCTCTGCTTGCTCTCTCTCTCGGTCTCTCTCTCTCTCTCTCTCTCTCTCTCTGTGAGCGAGAGAGCGATGTGCTACTCAGCAGGGTGTGTGTGCATGTGGTAGTTGAAACGATGTGTGATGACACCTGTGTTCATTAACTGCTGTGCTTCTGTGCAATTCTTCATTACCTCAGCTGAAATCTGTGTGTTGTTCACAGCAGAGAGCAGGCAGTTGTGTGTGCATGTGCATGTCTTTCCTCTCCTTACCTTAGTCTCATCCTCATCATCTGTATTCTAATATGTGCCTTGTTAATATGTGATGTAGTACAGGTCTACAAGAGTGAAGGTCAGCAGTGAAACACAGCTCGGGTTTGTTTTATTTAAAGCAGGACCAGAGTGAGACTCATGTGTGTGTGACATTATGATGACCAATGACCAATTTTAACGGTTTAATGTTTTTTTTTTTTTTTTGCTTTATCTGACATTTCATGATCACTACTTCTGAAAAACAATCATTAGGAAAATAAATAGGGGCCCAAAAAAATGCACAGGTATACCCACTTCAACATTAAAAATGTATGCATGTCTTTTAACAGTCACATGACTGACATCTTTATAGGAAACCTAATACTACACATTGCTGCCATAGTTCAATTCAAGTTTAAAAAAAATTCCATAGATAACAACTATTGAAGTGTGTATACAATGTATAATTATAATATATTTGATTATAAGTTATTAATATCTAATATTGTAGTATTTAATATGTATTTATAATATGTATATTTAATGTACTTAATGTATTTAATAGGGACGGCACGGTGGAGTCGCCTTGCACCTCCAGGGCCTGGGTTCGATTCCCGTCTCTGTGTGCATGGAGTTTGCATGTTCCCCCCCTGTGCTTGGTGGGTTTCTTCTGGGTACCCCGGTTTCCTCCCACAGTCCAAAGACATGTAGGTTAGGTTAATTGCCGTTCCCAAATTGGCCGTAGTGTGTGAATGAGTGTGTGAATGAGTGTGTGAATGAGTGTGTGACTGTGTGTGACTGTGTGTGTGTGTGTGACTGTGTGTGTGTGTGTATGTGTGTGTGCCCTGTGATGGATTGGCACCCTGTTCAGGGTGTACCCCGCCTTGTGCCCCAAGTCTACTGGGATAGACTCCAGGCCCCCGCGACCCTGAATATAGGATAAAGCGGTATAGAAGATGAGTGAATGAGTGAATCATGTAGCTAATAGATTCCATCAAATATGTAACATACCATATATATATATATATATTCCCTGTCCTGTGAATATACAGTAGCAGTTCCAGTCTGAGAAAGAACAGATTGAGTAGAGAAATGGAAATCTCAAGAAACTGTTCATTCTTTGATGGTAAAGACGTTTTCTGTATTGGGTAAAATGACATACTGTAGGCAGCTAAGTATAAGTGGTTAGAAGAGTGTGTGGTGCGATTTTATGACCATGAAATCATATTCCTAGTAAATAAGTGGATGAGATTAGACTGGGGTACATGATATAAAGAAAATGCTGGTAAGGAAGATAAATTTATTATGTTAAAATACCAAGAAAAAAAATTACATGTAATTTTCAACCAGAATTCTTAGATATCCCACTTCTCAGTGGAGATAACAATGTGAATGAAGGATTACAATCTGGCAACCAAACTGGAACAGTTGTTTCTCAGCCACTGAATCACGCTCCTGAACTCGAGTGGTTGCCCAAATGACCGAGCCTTAAATTTTAGTAAGTGAAAATATTCCTTGGTTTGCTCAAGTATAATGTTTTGAAGAGGGTCAAGGGACCTGTCGTAAACAAGCTTTACTGTTTCGTTGCATAGAGTTTTAAATGTCGAGGAACCTACTGTAGTGTTTAACTAAAACCCTCTCAGCAGATAAGGTGTAACCAGTAAAAGTGGACAAAACTCAGACATTATTTTTCTTTCCTTTGTTTTCTTTCCATTTTCTGTGGCAGTGTTGATTTATGCTGCATCATTTCCCCCCCCACTTTTTTTCTTTACATATATTAGCAGGTTTCATTTAAAATGTCATCCTTTGGAAGTAATGGACAATGTTCTTGTCTTGTTAGAGAAATAGACAATGTTTGGGTGGAGATAATAATCAGGTGAGTTTTCATTTCTTTGGAATGGCACATACACACTAAACTAGAAGAGTGAACTCATTGTATTGCAGTCAGACTTTGCTAATGAATTGGTGTTCGCTTATACAGTATACTGTATATACACATTTTTTTACCATGCAATTTTACCATTTTGGATGCTTATTAATTAGTGAGCCATTGAAAATAAGCCACTATGCATACGTTAGAATGCAGAGGCTTTGTTAATATTTTTCACTGGAAATGATCAAAAGGATCATAATGGGAAAAAAATGCAACTGATTAAACTCTTTCAAACTCTGGGATATGTTAATGTTATGATAAATAATGTCATTGGTAATGCTATTTCCAATGAGGGTAGATGAGATAGTTCTAGATTTGTATGATTGAAAATACAAGTTACCCAAACCTTGCACTAAGACACAGATTATGTATTTTCTTTACACACTCAGTTGTTGTTGTGCTTGGATATTTTATATTTATTGGTGAAATCTCCCAATCGGTATTAGATTTAGCTTAAAAATACCCCATTCAGATGATTATGGTTCAGTCATTCAGTGGTTCAGCTGCTTGTTTGGGTAACCCAGATTATGGTAACTATTTATGTTGTATGTGGATGAATGTCATGGTAAAAAGTCTCTCCTTGATGCTGTTATGCGAGGACATAACCCAAAAAGATCTTTGGCATCTGCCACTGCGGCAGCCCTTTGCACTTTCTTCCTAAGGGTTAGCGGTCATGACATCATCATGGATTTGAACTTGCAATGTTTGGATGATAGGATAAATGCCTTTTTGTCCCATCATTTAGAGATTGTTTGATCATTCATCTACATCTGCATATGCTGTGTGTGATCAACATTCAGTTATTAAAAGTCACAAATTGCCTCCCCTACACTCCGAAGACTGCAGTCATATTATGCATACACTTTGCAGATGTTGTTACAGCCAGATGGTAGTCTCACTGGCTTCAATGATTTGCCTCTCTCACAGCAAGCTGTTACCAATACAGGAACTGAGACTGTGGAAATCACAGTGCAGAATCGACCTAAAAATAAAGACACGACTGTATGATCAGAACAGACCAGCCATTCCAAAAACCTTTCCAACATGTTTAGCAAAACTCACCATGTAGACCATGTATTTAAAATAGGGATTCTAGGGCAAAATATATGATTAAAAGGATAACATCATTGTTAGTTTGTTTTCAACATACCCTGTATGAATGAGTTAACATGCACTTACAGTGCCTAACATCTGGCCAGAGAAATAATCCCTTATTGTTTTTTTTTTTTTTTTTTTACCAAACTTTCATCAGATAGTAGAAGTTTGATTATAAACCGAACAGATATTTGACTGAAAAGCTCATATTAATATGAAAAAGCATTTGATCCATCATCCAAAATCAGCCAGAGCTGTGGAAAGTTTGACTTTAACTATTAAAATAAAGCCAACCACATTAAAAGTAGGTTCAAACAATACCATTAGTGCTCATGTACATTATCGTACATCTATTGTACATCTTATTTCTTCACCTCTCCTACTTTCATGTCAGCTCAGGTGAAGGAATCTTTGGAGCAGATGGAAGACCAGTTGGTGAAATATACAGTATTTGAGTTGTGCCAAATTGTCAAGCTTGTGCATTCGCGGCTGAAGGAGGCGTTACCTACACAGCTTGAGGGGTCTATACACAATTTGAAAGCTTAAGACTGGGTGATAGTGAAAAACCACAGATGAACAGATTGCACTAAAAAGGGAAATTGTAATCTCAAGATGTTGTATTTATTTATTTATTTATTTATTTATTAGGAAGGTACAGACTGTTTACAGGGCTGTTTCCGTCTTTAGTGAATCGACCCAGACGCTCAGAGGCAAGGGATTGTAAAAGTGCTGGGGTATGTACTTTTCTGATCATGAAAAAAAAAAAAAAACGAAAAGCAAGCAAATAAGCTGATGAGATAAGAATGGGTTTTGTGAGCAATTGCTGCTTGAATAAAATATTTCCTTGAGCATGGTCAAGCGTTGTGATTTCTTATTTAACTTTTTTTACTGGTTTTACTGGTTAGTTAATACATATTTTCCAGTAACTGGACAATGCCTTTTTCCATGAATATAATTTATTATCCATAGATGCTACAGTAAGTCCCCTACATACGAACATTTGTGTTACAAACTTTTGAGGACACGGATTGAAATAAAAAGATGGCAGATATTGCTCGTTCTTTTTTGTAATATACTGTGTATAGCAAATGATGTTAATATCCTAGTACCTAGACTTATGAACAAATTGAACTTACAAACAAATTCATATGTAGGAGACATGACAGTAGTATTCATGTTGGTGTCGATAGCTCTCCACCCCTCTATTTAACACTGCTCCTTTAACCAGGCTTGGGACATGTAGACACACTTCATTCACACACTATGGACAATTTGGAAACGCCAGTTATGGCAGTTACCCTGCATGCCTTTGGACTGTGGAAACAAAAGCACCCGGAGGAAACCCACCAAGCACGAGCAGCAGGTGCAAACTCCATGTACATACAGTAGACCCTAGGCAAGAGACAGGACTCAAACCCTCGACACTTTACATTTTTCCAATTCGTAAATCTCAGAGATATTGCTTCACTTTTCTGTTAGTTTTTCCCATGACCTTTTCTTATCTCATTTGTAATTGCTTTGGTTTGTTCATTATGGACAACATATGTAAAACTCAGTGACAGCAGTTCAAAGTTTACCCTTTAAAAGGCTATTAAACATCCACAGATTTCTTTTTATTTTTTATAGGGTAGCCACTTCAGGTTACGAGAGTCATTAGCTAACTGATTGCAATTCAAAGCAAACCAGTGCTGTGCCATTTAGGAAGGGGGATGATTTACTCTCCTGCTGTGGTGTTTACAGTTTCTGAGTGTGTTTTTGTGTTTATATGCACGACATAGTGAGACCCGGACGTTTTGATAAATGCAATGGCATTAACCTTCCCTAATCAGCCCTAAACGTTAGCTTCCTCCATGATTACCACTGCCATTGATAAGCAGGCTTTCTCTGAGTAGCTGTATCATCCAGCTGAAAGATTTCATGTGTCAGTGGACATGACATAAAAAAATGGGTTCAGTTAGTGACCATAAGTTTTGATGCTGCCTTTATGCATTCACCCTGCACCTTTAACAACAACTCATCTTGCTGCTTTGTTCACACACTGACGGAATACTTTGACGGTAAGCCAAATCCGGCATAAGGTTTAGAAGTTTGTCTTTTGCTAAAATACTAAGTGTAATTATACTGTAAGTGCATCTTTGCTTAGAAATATCTGAAGACATCTGAGAAAAATGTTAATATTCTTAACGATACTGGATCAGGGCCACGATGTGTATAAAAGATTTAACGGCTACATTCTGGCTGCTATTCTAGTCACTTCTACATTCATCAGCTTCTACATTTATCTTCAGGTTTATGCACTTACCCTACAGCTTCCACAGCAATCCTTCTTACTTATGCTATGTTCATATTTTGCCCTGGATGTCTGTGATATTTTCAGAGTTGATTCTATGTTGACCTTTCTCAATACCGCAAGACTTTGGTTCAAAGTGTAATTATAGCATTATTTGATTAAAAAAAATGTCTTAATGCTCATCACTCACTCACTCACTCACTCACTCACTCACTCACTCACTCACTCATCATCTATACTGCTTTATCCCGTATTCAGGGTCGTGGGGGGCCTGGAGCCTATCCCAGGAGACTTAGGGCATAAGGCAGAGTACATCCTGCACAGGGTACCTGTCCATCACAGGGCACACACATACACACTACGAACAATTTGGAGAATGCCAATTAGCCTAATCTGCAAGTCTTTGGATTGTTGGAGGAACCCTGAGTACCTGGAGGAAACCCACCGAGCATGGGGAGGACACGCAAACTTCATGCACACAGACCCCGAGGCGGGAATCGGAGGTGCAAGGCGACTGTGCGAAGCTCCACACCACCGGGCCGCCTCTACATGAGATCCTATTGTGGTGAAATTTTTGAAAGCTTGAACTGACTTAACATGGATGTTTCTAATAAAGAATATACATGTATATACACTATCATTTTAGTTAATCTTAGTCTTTTATTTGCATGTCTGAGAAAAAAAAAAAACGAGTGAGCTAAATTATTTATCAGTGCCAGTATTTAGTTCTTGATATTTGTTTTCCCAGTTGCCTAGTGACGAAAAAAGTCGAAAGCAAAGATTCACATATTCTGTTTGAACATATGATGCACTTCTCTTCCTGGCTTTTGGAAACATTTTCTACTTCTGTAGATTCTGTTCATAATCTGTTTCTCGGCAAATAATATTAAATATTAATAATAAAAATGGTCTGTTAGTGCTTTCTCTGTATGTCCTTTCTTCATGGTAGTGGTGTGTGTAATGTGTATCGTATTATTGTTTGAAAATCTTTTAAAAACAGTTACAACCATGAGATAGATTAATCATACTGTGTGGATATCAAATATAATGATTACACAGAGTAATAGGTGAAACAACTATACAGGTCATGATTGTCTTTAATCTGAGACATACCAGGAGGTAAGGACATCATTCGGCAGATAGATTTGATGTTGAATCCTCTGCCCTTGCTTTTCTTCAGCTCTTTCCTCTTTTGAGTGTGCAATTACAGAAAAACATTTTAGAAACATTTAATGATTTAGTGAAATGATGTTTGACTTTTGATTCTCCAGTTAATGGTATTCTTGGCAGATAGTTTATAATTCAGGTATTGTATAAAAATTTTTTTTATAACTGAGTAACCGAACAGACAAGTGGTTGTCTAGAGATTAGTCCTGATGATGCAACAGTCATTTGTGACTTGAGGGTACAAGGAAGGAAAATTGGCTCTGGTTTCTGGGTGGGAGGGATGGCATGCTCTCTCTCCTCTGTCAATCAAAGTAACACAAGCCAGTCGTGGGCATCTCTCAAGTCTTACATGCAAAAGAGTGCAGACAACATTTCCTCCAAGCATGTTAGTTTTTTTTTGTTGTATTTTCTGTTACTTTTGTTTCACAAAAATGACAGCAAGTAAGAAAGGTTTAGCCACTTATAACACATCATTTTTGGTAAATAATAATAATAAAACCCCCAAAAGTTTCTAAAAGAATTAAATAAAACTGCACTCAGAGAAGCATCCAGAAACAGTGTGACAGCATAAGAAATGTATGTGTGTAAGATGATGCAATTGCCTAAAATGGTATGATTGACTGCACTTCCACAGAACAGAGAGTGATGTGGTCGCTTTGGAAAAATTGTGAAAAAGTACAGATGCAAAAAAAAAAAAAAGAATTGGAATTTGAGTTGAACAGAACTGTGCGCAGTGGCAGTATGGCAGGAGGGGAGAAGAAGTGCGTGAGCGTGATTTTGCCTTCTGCGTTTTCCTCCCATCTCTTTCTGTGTTGCAGGAGGAGAGAGGCGTGATTTGAATTCCTTTATGGTAATATTTAGTGCTTGTCATCCCTCTGTAATGCTAAAAGTTGTTTTGAAGTCGCCGGCTGGAACATGTCATTTCGAGTGCCAAGATCTTGTGACCCTGATGACCTTGTTGCTGTTTGATGCTGACTAAACTCTGTTATAAAGAACATTTGTGACTTTCTAAATGCACTAGGAATGGAACTACATTATTATTCCGGCTGCATGTTGGTTCCTTGACCGGAGCGCTGGACTGGTGCCAGCTATGCTATTACAGATATTAAGATGCAAAAAAGGTGAGAACATCTTTCACATGGTTCATGTTTGAACCTAAAAAAGCTGTATTTTTTCCCCCTTCGTTTGTGTCACATAAGTAAAGCGAAGGTGTTTTGTTGAACTCTTTAGATTAAATTTTATTACATTTTATTTTGGATAGCAATTTTATAGATTTATTTAAGTAATGTGTATTAACAATGTCTACACGGGACAAACCAAATAAAGCATTCACATATTATTATACAGGATCTATTAATTAATATATGTATTTATATCTATTTAACCGTTGGTTAACCGTTAAAGAGAACCAGCTCCTAAAACTACACAAGGGAGAAATCTTTTTTTAAACCAAATTATTAGTGTAAAAGTCAAACAGTACTATGTGTGTTACAGCATGATCAGTATTGTGAATTAATGATTGCAGTTCCAGTTCTTGGTTAAATCTACATTATCCAGATGAGATTATGTACAGGCACAAGGGTGAGACTTGGGTATGAACCAAGCAGTTTTTGGACCATGCACATGAACACAATGTGTGTGCACTTGGAAATAAAGCATCAGTTAAGCTTTTGCTTTTATGGTGTGCAGAAGTAGCTTCTGATGTAGCACACACATGCCCAGCTTATGTTCCCACAATGTCAACCACACTGTTCAACTCAACAACCTATTGCACTCAAATGGCAACATTGCATTGTTGTTAATCACTGTTAATGAAAATTCGTAGTATTTTTTATTTCTTGTTCAGACAAGTCTGATTATTTATTTTGATTTTATTTAATTTTATTTATAAACAAAGAGCAGAAAGAAATCATTGATATTAGGACTTAACACTTCCTCTTTCAGTCTGACTTCAAAAAGAAAAAGATGGAGAGGAGATGCACTCTTTAAAGTTTAATCAGGGACAGTGATAGTGACAGCGTTAGTGTACCTTATTAATGAAGTGCATCTTTCTCCAGGAAAGCCAAACAAATGGCTCTTAACAGGGCTATTAGTCTCACAGTGACTACTGAAACTGAGACATATTTGCCATCCTCCTTTGTCGCCACACACACACACACACACGCACGCACGCACGCACGCACGCACGCACGCACGCACACTAATCTGGTGATTGATGTGCTTTCTGGCTCTGCTGATCTATGATTTACAGAGTATGGTGAGGTTACAGCCTTCTTGCGTGATGTTATGATGTCATCTCAGAAGATATAATGGATAAATCTTAGTGTTACAGTAAAACAAAGGTACATGTGATCCAGAGAATCATCAGTTGCTCCAAATATAAAAATTGGAGACTGAAGGTCAACAACCTTTACACACACTATAGCGGCAAGCTACACAACCCCGATGTAACTATGTAACCTCCATCTCTCATTTGGTGTTCCCCTTCTCCCTCTGGGTCCTCTGACCTCCACTAATTCAGCTGCTTAAAAATCTCATTTTTATAGGCACTTAGCCTTTAGCCTTAGCTCAAATCACCTCTCATTGTGTTATTCATACATATTCATACATACATCATCTCTCTGTTATATCTTGTTATAATTTGATTCTCACTTAGCAGCTGGAAATGCTCTATTGTGTGAGTAAATGAATTTGCAAATGATTTTAGGACTTGACATTAATATTACATTAATGTGTCATCTGCAGTGCTTGGCACTCTGGTACTGGTATTACCCTTAACACAACTCTTTAAAAGTACCATCTTTTTTCTTTCATTCAGGTAATTAATGTGCTCATTTCTAATACATTATCATTTCTATAGAACAACTCAGTCACACGGTAAGCCACATAACCAAAAACTACATAACAGGTTACTATGCTAACAGTAGTTAACTTATTTTGGAGATGTTCCACAGCAAATATAAATATTAATGATGAAACATTATGACATCATATTTATTGGTAAATTGCTGTAATGAAGTAAGTAACACAGACTATCTGGGTACGTTGGCACTTACCCAGGAGTGGACAAAAAGGAAACAGTCATTATAGAAGTTGATGTGTTGGACAACTGGGCAATCCAAATCTGAGCATCTTTGACAAGGAGCAAACTGTGTATTATAGCTTGCTGCATATGGCACTGCATAGCTACAGACCAGTCAGAGTGCCCATGCTAATCCCTGTCCATTGCCTAAAGCACTTATAATATGCACATGAACACCAGAACTGGACCATGGAGCAATTGAGGAAGGTGACCTGGTTCAGTCAATCACATTTTCTTTCACAGAACATGGACATGTATGGACAACCATGTGCGTGTATGTGTGTGTGTGTGTGTGTGTGTGTGTGTGTGTGTGTGTGTGTGTGTGTGTGTGTGTGTGTGTGTGTCTGTGTTGTTTACCTGGGGACAAGGCGGCACCAAGGTGCATTATGGGAGTAAAGCCAGGTGGCAAAAGACAGTGTAATGCCCTAGGCAATGTTTTGCTGTGAAACCCTTGATCCTAGTATTTGACTCATACTATCTACAGTACCTGCTACCAAGTACCAAGTAACTCCTTCATGTAAAAATTGTTCAGGAACTGTTTGAGGAAAGTGAAAAAGAGTTTCAGAAGTTGAATTGACTTTCATATTCTTTCCATCCTATTCCCACTGAACATCTGTGATATCTATTGTACACATTAGTCTGATTCATGGAGGCCTCACCTGATGCCAGATACCACAGCATTCAGAGGACTAGTGGAATTCAGCAAGATGGTTTTAACGTTATGAGTGATCATGAACATAATGGCAATGGTTTCTTAGCATTCTATGAGCCCATTAATAGCATATCTTTTAATAGCAACTTCCAGCATGTTAAAGCACCACGTCACAAAGATAAAGTCGTCTCAAACTAGTAGTTCAGTTTATTTCAGTGGCCTTCCCATCACAATTCTGGAGAAATTTTGTGATGCAATCGTGTCAACATGGATCAGAAATATGGATTAACATCTTGTGGAATGATGAAGACAATGTTTTTTGGGAGTCCCTACCCAGTATAGTATACTGCTCCTAATAAAGTGTTCTGTTAGTGTAGGTTGAATGTGGGTGTTCTTCTGTGAGGCTGGGTTGTCAACTCATATACAATACATACAGTAGATGGAATAATTTTGGAAAGATGGCTAAATCTAGGATTACAATAAACTAACCAGAAAAAAGCAAAAATGCTAATTATTGCTTACGTAATAGACACCAAAATTACTCCTTATTTAGAATGCAATCTAAATAAAAACACTTTGAGATTTTTATGGTTTAAGGTTAATAAGTGTGTACATACTATACTGTATGTTTGTGAGAAATCTGATCGCTGAGGATGTGTAAACCCTTTTCTTATGGGAGGTTCTTATTTTTCCATTTGTTTACAGGAAACAGAAGAAAGAAAAGCAGGTGCCAAGTACAGACCACACAAACACACTAGACCACACACAGAGCGCATGAAGCCAAGCAGGAACAATCTCTCTCAAGCAGACGGGGGAACCTCCACTGGGACTCTTTTCACTGAACACAGTCCATCAGTGAGATAGAGGCACAAATTGACATGTACAGAAAAGAAAGTCCTTTTCCCTTCAGTGGCTGTCATTTCAAGTGGTGGAGAGAAAATGCTCAACTGTACGCACTACCTCCCCTGGGGCTAAAGCACACCTCCGACAT
The DNA here is from genome assembly GCA_011419295.1 of Clarias macrocephalus. Classification (NCBI taxonomy): domain Eukaryota; kingdom Metazoa; phylum Chordata; class Actinopteri; order Siluriformes; family Clariidae; genus Clarias; species Clarias macrocephalus. The sequence goes on along the minus strand of JAAGKR010000976.1, from coordinate 114,819 downwards.
TCCAGCAACCCCTGTTTCAAGTGAACAGGTATTTTCAACAGTGCAAGTGAAAAAAAAAAAAAAATTCTGTTCACATGTTCACATGGTCATAAAAAACCTGATGTTATTCATTTAGTTTTAAAAAGACAAGATTAGTCTATAATGTGTTTCTCTGGAATGTGGAATGTAGACATGTGAGACAGGCTTTATTCAACAAGAGTGATGTCATGTGCCTGATTAAATTAAAAATGCTACTTTTCAACATAATTTAGTGTAAAATTAACAAAAGGTTCTTCCTTTTGTAACTCTAAGAAGCCTCGTTCTTGGCCACACCTCTGCTGCCACATTGAATAGGTTAACAAAAAAGTATGCCATGTTTACATTAATATCACTGAATTATTACAGAGTAAATAAAACATATTTAATGCCTCCTGGTAAGCTGCCAAAGAATAGTATATGACAAAAAAAAAAAAAAAAATTGTGTTATTTATGTCACAAACAGCAGAGGCTTGTGATCATGGCAACTGTGTTATTAATTGTACTGCACTATGCTCAGCATTACAGCATTGTTTATGCAGCATTATTTCTGTACCAACGGGCTTCTATTTCTACTTGATGAATTTCCCATTTTGACCACTAGGCACAATAATTTTTTTTAATCATAATATTTTTTCTTATCTTTTATATCACTTATCCTGTATACATGGTCGTGGGGAGCTTGGGGCCTATCCCAGGAGACTTAGGGCACAAGGCGAGGTACACCCTGGATGAGGTGCCAATCCATTGCAGGACACACACACACACACACACACACACACACACACACACACACACACACACACACACACACACACACACACACACACACACGAATGCCAATTAGACTCATCTGTATTTCTTTGGACTGTGGGAACCAGAGTACATGGAGGAAACCCAGAGTATCAAGCACAGAGAGAACATGCAAACTCCCTGCACACACAGACCCGATGCAATGCAGGAATCAACCACTTGGCTCTGGAGTTGCAAGGCAACAATGCTAACTACTCACACACACACACACACACACACACACACACACACACTCTAAAACAACAACAACAAAAAATAATGCCAAAGAAATGAAGGCCAGATTTTACAAGCAACATTAAGGGACAGAGCTATTTGGTTTGTTTATTAAATGTATGCTTTCTGTGGGCTTAAGAAACATTCTTTTTGGAAAAAAAATTCAAGAGTGATAAAAGTAACTTAATTGTTTTAATGAAAATGTTAAAAGTATGACTACTTCTGTATGAAAGTAGGACTCCTCCTTCCTGTGACTAAACAGTATGCCAGAAAAAGAAACCCTTAGAAATAGATTTCAAACTTGAAGAAAGCTATTGAAGGAAGCATTTTGAGATATTTGACTTTGCTTTATCTTTTCCTGAGCCATATCATGCGATAATGAGAATCTCAGATTCTGACTCACAGATGCACTGTTAAATGGACGGGCAGATGGACCTGTGGCAAAAATTGTAGACAGTGATAAAAATGGATTTTGAGTTTTTCAGTATGAAGGAATAAATAACACCTCTCAATGATAAACTGCAGGAAACGTATTGAAGACAAGCACTTTCAGGTGTTTATCATTGCTTTTGACCTTGATTCTATTTAGATCACTTTTCAAAATCTAACTAGTGCATTTGCTGGTTAAAATGATAATTCCATATAAATCCCATAAACACTCAACTGCTTGTTTTTGAGATTTTGTGCTAATGAGAATCTTGAACCCTGGGCAAACACAAAGAGGGATGGATGGATGACAACCTGTAAAACTAATGTCTCTCAGTGGCGAATACATAAACATTATAATCGCTAAAAAATAAATAATTGGTAAATTATTTATTTATTTCCTTTGACAACACACACTGTGTTTTATTCCTTATGCTACCTCTATTAAGGTATCTAATGGTGACTTTTTTATTTTTAGTTTATTTTTTTTCATGTGACATTCATTTAACCCTAATATAGAATAACTGGAGGTTTCGATGTGTAATGCTGCACAACTTGTTTTTGACACCTTGATAAATGTTCAGCATCATCTAATTACTGTTATCTGTGGGCTGCATCATAATCATACTCATCTTATTCACTGTTATTATGCTTGTGTATGACTATCATCAGTACTATGCCTTTATTTCTCCCTTAGAGAAGGCCTCTGTCTTTTAGTGTCGTTCCCTCTCGCGCTCACTCCAAAGACTCGTAATTAAAAAAACAGAGACAAGAGGAAACACTTCCTCTCCTTAATTATCTGAGACACTTTGTGTGTGTTTGTGTGTGTGTGTCTTTACACTCCTGTGCCAGCATGGTGAGGGGAATTTCATTTGAATAAAATTGAATTTAATCAGCGTGGTGAGTGAGCGAGAGAGCGAGAGAGAGAGAGAGAGAGAGAGAGAGAGAGCAGGGGGAAATATTTGCAACCCTCAGGGTCAACATTACATGAAAAAGAAATTAAAACAAGCAAACGTGTTTCTTCAGCGTGACGGGGGTGCAGCAGTTATAATTTGATTAGCTGGCTCGTGAAAATGGAGATGTTTTTTTTTTTTTTTTTTTTTGGGTGCTTTTCCTCCGAAAGCAACATACGTTTCTCCATTTTTTTCCACAGTGTCTTTGTTCATGAGTTTCGCTGTGCAAATTTCCACAATTGGATGTTTTCACACTTTTCTAGAAAGTGATAAAAAGGAGTTGAATTCATATTCAAACTTATTGATATTGGTTGCTAAGGCACACAGTATCTGATGACAAACCACCAGAATGTCAAGTTGTGTTCTGGAGGAGTTTTTCTCTTGCTCCATGATTCCACAAGCTCGATCCTTCCTCTAAACACTTCTCCCAGTTATCACCCTCGCCATCCTCACCTATAGTGTTGTTTGTGCTGCTAATTGAAAACACCCGAGCACTTTCCCCCCTCCTTGTGCTCATCGAAGTTGGTTTTTCAAGAAGCTCAGCTTCGAGAAGTTCCTGCTTGTGACTTCTCTGCTGCTCACATCCACTGAGACCACGGCTCACTCAGTCACTTAATAAATGAAGATAATTACAGCCGAGCTGCTCCAACATACTTCTTAATTAAGCTGTAATGCGATAAAGAAGATAAAAGACTAAAACCATGATCTTGGAACAGCTGAGACCTTTGTAACAATGTGATTAATGGAGGTTTTTAAGGGGTGGCTAAGTGTCGTCATGCCCCCCCCCCCCCCCAATCTCCTCCCCACGAGCTCTCAGACGTTTGCTCTAATGCGTTTAATCCATTCCCATGTACTGCAAACGCCGTTGTTGGAGGAGGATTCGGAGCTCTCTGTTGGCTCTGGAATTTAATGGAGTTGTAACACGGTTGATAAGTAGGTAAATAAATCCTTAATCAAATACGTTATCGCTGCACAGACATGATGTATTAATGAAGAAGGAACCTCCGTGATGATAATTCAAGGACAGACAAGCACCCATTGTCCATCAAGAACTATTTACAACATTTCAAGCAGGTTCCTTTTTTTTTTTTTAATCGGACAACTCACTATACAATATACGCACACTATTTATCATGCTAAAGATTTTTACAGCTCCACAAATATTCTACAGGAAGGTGATAAATAAACCGTTTGGCTTCGAAGCTCTCTTCTTCACACCGCATCAGATCACAATACTGATCCCAGTGCTGATTATTTTCCTACATTTGGGCTTTGGTAATGGGCTTCTCTTCATCACATGGAGGAAGTAGGAAGAGAACGTGTGAGAGATGGAGCAATGGAAGAAGGAAGAAAAGAAGGTGGAGGTCTGCCAGCGAGAATCTGATAGCTCAAGGACAGGTTTTACGGGAGGCTCTGTGGCTGCTGTCCCCAACCTCCGAGCTCACGATGTGAAAGGCTTGCTGGCACTGCCGCGTTTTAATCCCCTAAATGGAAAGTCACTAAATGCTATTATCTTCCATCTGCTGGCCCTCTGTCAGACACACATACACACACACACACACGCACAAACACAGGCTGTGCTGTGTACTCACGAGAGGGCAGTCATGCTCTATGCTAGTTCAGGACAGGCGTGGTCAGCTTGATTCATGTGGAGAGGAGATACACACTCACAATTCGCTCCCATCACACCTGCTCTCTGAGATTTGTAACACAGATGTCAGATATACCATCAGCTTCCTGACACTTCTCTGTGTGTGTGTGTGTACATATTCACGGATGGGCAGGATTTCAGTTACATGTATCTGAAATATGTATGTGAACTACAGAACCCCATTAGTCATTTCTCTAGAACAATGATAGAACAATAAACGTTATTTTTTATCAGAATGCTTCTGTGTTTTCTACTTTTATAATTGGCACTTTTATTGGCTTTTCATTTGGATTTTACAGCAGATACTCACCAGAGAAACACAAAAAGTATGGATGCTCTTCTTGCACTACCATTAATCAAGAGCAAGCAATGTGTTGACCTAAGCTATATTTGCACTAGGCACATTTTTTTTTAAACCAGCAGCACATATTTGCTAATACAGCCCCTTACATCAAAAGACATCAGCTGTTAAAGGTCTCATATTTTACTATTTATTTTACTTGTCTCAGTGATATTCCAATGTGTGCCTGGTAGTGCTCCAATTTAAATACTGTAGCAGTCAGAGCTGAATACAGCTTGCTGGAGATGGTGTCAGTTGAGGGTATTTTCCTATGTGATGTCACATTAGAGGGCAAATCTAATTGGCTTGTTTGAGCCTTTTTTTGTTCATGAACATCTGAATTTCTTCTCAATGCATTTGAAACATTACTACATTTCGTTGTAATTATGCAATGGTAAGTCTAAAGTTAATGCTTTAGCATCAGACATCTTCAAGGAGTTGAACACATCTGATTGTGAGAATTAGATATAATATCCATTATTCCTGCTGCCACGTACATTTTATTTATCATGACACTTTGTATTTGTACACACACACACACACACACACACACACACACACACACACACACACACACACACACACACAGAGTTTTATACTTGTCTCATGTGGGCAATCTCTCCTCAGTGGATTCACACTGAATGCCTTTCCAGCAGCGGGAATTAAACCTGAGCCAAACCTAATCCTTTCCTAATGCCCTTCCCTCCATTTCCCACAGCAGCATCAAGTGAGAGCCTGTGCAGGAAACTCTTAACACACAAAAAAAGGCTGGAAATATTTCACTTTACAATTTTTTTTCTGGAATATATAAGAGATTTTAAATTAAATTGCAAAAGATTTTTTTTTTAACCAACATTTAAATATTTTCAAGATGCATGGTGCACTATATACACTACCAGTCAAAAATTTGGACCCACTGTCTAATTTTGTAAGTAACAAAAACATCATCATCACCAACAACAACAGTCAATGGTTATTTTAAGACATGAAGGTCTGCTGTTCTGGAACAGTTCTTGAAACTGGGTCTCATGAAGACCATACCAGGAAAGTAAGACTAAAACTTATCTTTTTTGCAAAGGAGAAGTTAATTTAGAGTTACCTGCCTCAAAAATGACTAATTTACAGCACCTGTTATGAAAAGAGTTACAGTAAGTAGCAGACACATCTCAATATCAACTATTCAAAGCAGATTATTGCATATTTTGGATGCCCTTAGCAGTGTTTTACAATGTAAAAAGAAATAATCATCAGAAAAGACCAGTAAATTAGCCTAGAGATGAATTGTATATATAAGTGCATATAGTGTACAGTGGATCTTGAAAAATGTTTATGTTGTGTAAAGTAAATTACCTTTTGTAATTTAATTAGAAACTCATATTCTAGATTTATTACATGTAAATTTCAATTATCGATTCATCCATCAATAAAAGGATTTAAAAAATCAAAAAGTCCGATAAATTATGTTCTTTTATGGACTCAGTACTTGGTCAGGGCCCCTTTAGGATGAATTACTGAATCATTATGGCATGGCATGGAAGCAAATGCCTGTGGCCCTGCTGAGGAGTTATTGAAGGCCAGGGCCCGTATTTACAAAGCGTCTTAAGCTTCAAGGTTGCTCATAGTGATGAAATTTAATTCTATGAATTTTCTAAGAATTTCCCCTATAAATTTAGGACTAAATCTAAGTAAAGATAAAAACGATCGAAACATCTTAGCCCTAAAACAGCTCCTAAGGTAAAAAGTGTTAAGTGTAGAGAGGAGAACTTTTAAGAGGTTAAAGAGTTTCTATAGCAGAGGACAAAATGGTGGAAAGAATAAATAAATATTCTCCAAACACTGAATGTAAAGCTAAAAGTAAACACGGCTCTTCTGTCCAATTTGGTTTTCTCGTTCTTTTACTTCCTTCCATCTTTCTTGGATTGTTACATACCATCCAAAAGTGCAACTTAAATAGATTGTCCTGCAATCAGGTAAATTGATAAAAGCTGAGCCATTTTGCTCCCATCAATCTGAAATGGATTAAAGTAATAAAATCAGTATGGTAAATAAATATAAGAAATATAGTAACTACTGTGTGGAAATTGGGTTGCTTCACAGGTTATTTTTCTATCAACCTATCACAGTCCTTGAATTGCTGCATTATCCACAGCAACGGGGTCAACCGCACCCCCTCACTAATATAAAGGGTTTTGTACTTTCCTTCCTCAGAGTTGCTCTGAGAAGTTTCCTAAATCACTTTTATCCTAGGACTCCCAGCTAGGACTTTTTAGACTAAGATAGGAGCCAGGTTGCTTTAATAGTTGCCTTCAGTTCGACTGTATTGTCGGGTGTTTCACCTCTTCCTCTTGACAATAGCCCCTAAATTCTCTATGAGGTTCAGGTCAGGCAAGTTGGTTAGCAAATCAAAAATAGTAATATGTTCAGCAAAATACTTAGTGGTAGATTTGTCATTGTGGACAGATGCTAAGTTCTGCTGGAATGGTCCAGTTATTTCTGCTTCTGATACCCTACCACACTTTTCTCAGTCATGGAAGTCCACTTTCCATGAATATACTTCCACATGGCACTCTGACAACGCCAGCTCTTTCTGCAATGATCTTCTGTGGCTTTCCCTAATTAAGCTGTGGCGGGTGTTGATCATCTTCTTGACAACTGTTAAATCAGCAGTTTTCCTCAAGCATTTACTAATTTAGATCGTGTTTATACTGTAGCAACAGTAATATACTCAACTTCCAATTTAAATATTGTAATATTTTGAGATACTGGATTTTTCTGTTTTTATGAGCTACTGTATAAGCCATAATTATCAAAAGAAAAAAGAAAAGGTTTGAAATATTTTACTTAACATGTACAATGACTCTAGATTATATTTCACATTTTGCAATGTTTCAGAAGTTGCACAATTCTGTATTGTAAATTCTGTTTTGTTTGATCTTAGGAAATATTTTAAACCTTTGAGATACTGGATTTTTACTGCACAGTGTAAATCATTAAAAAAAGTGAAATATTTCATTTTACTTGTAATAAATCTAGGATATATAATAGAATATAGAATATATGAGAATTTCACTTATCGAATTAAATAAATAAATAAAAAATTAGGATGCTGAAGCTGTGATGCAGCAATATTACCTGTTGTTTCAGCATCGCCACATTGAAAAGGAAACAAATACTAAGCCAAAAGAATCAAAGTGTGGCGTTAGCTTTATAAAAGCACTTATCTCTTTTCCTTTCATCTGATTTCCTCTTTTTCTTTTCTTCTGCTTTTTTCTTTTTTCTTTCCCATCATCTAATCTTTTCTCTTATTTTCATGGTTTCTCCTCAATTTCCCCTCCGTTCCTCTCTTATTTTCTCAAATCTCTCATATTTCCAGTTCATATTGCTCTAACAAGGGTCCATCAGCATCAAGTGAAAAATGTAAATCTGTATTCACACACCCTGTCTAAGTCTACATCAAAAAGAGCTTAAAGCCTATTAATGACAATGTGCATTTACAGTAAGTTAAAAGCAGATAGAGTGATGACACTTGAACAGACCTACTATTCATTTATTATAGTCTGTGGCTGTGATTCTCTATTATATCCTGTATTTGATCACTAAATATGGTTAGGAAAATGCTGCATAATTCTGTTTGGTTAGAAGGTGGTAATTAGTTTTCTATACCAGCTGCTCTAACATTAATGCAGCCCATAACTTACATGGCAGGTGCTACACTTTTTTATATAAATAAGAAAAATGGTAACGTTTTCTGTAAAAAGACTTGTATGCAAGATTTGCAGAAGTCGTCTGCAGTGTCAGTGTTTTGTAAGTAAAAGGTGAAGGTGTAACCTTATGTTTTAAACATTGCGAGAGTCTTCATAGAGTCACAATTAAATTTTTCTTGTTTTTATTTCATCTCAACTTTATTTGAAAATATTTTAATAGTTTCTTTTGTTTTTATTTATTCTCATTTATATTTAATTTTTCACGCAATGTTTTATCAGATATACTGCTTTTTCCCTCCTTTTTTTCTTGCAAGATTTTTGTCTTTAAAATGTCATTTACAGTTTTATTTTACTTGTTATTGTTTACTTTCTTTTTTTACTTTCACAAGCTCAATATTTTTATATTGATTCTTAATGACATTTATATCTTTCTGCATTATTTTATATTAATATTATAGGTTCAGTATCTCTTACAGCTGTCTTTTCTTATGAAGTATTGGGAGATACATTTTATGCAAAGGGACTTTGAAAGGGGTAGGAATATTTTTTTTGTCTTTTTCATGTCATAACTATCACCACTAACAACCACAACAACAACAGCCATCACAACAACAACAACAACAACAACAACAACAACCACCTACTTTTAGAGTAAATCAAAAAACATGTTTCTTTAATCTGTTATTCTTTTCATGTAAACCACCTCGATGGCGTAAGACTAAAGAGATTTACTATTCTACATATGAATATAATATTTTATAATTAATTGCCCTTTGTTCCTTCTGTTAAATGGAGACTGCCACTGCTGTCGAGATTTAAGTGTCAACTAGGGAAATTGGAAAGAACTAATTTGAGTAACTGTAAAATAAATTGCCTCGCAGGCTTGTCCTGGAATATGACAAATTGATTCGTGGGAAAGAAGTTAAAAAAAAAAAGGAGAACTCTAGTAGACAGTTTTGCAAACACACACTCACTCTATTGTAATTGCAACGCCGCAGCCTGAGGGAGAAATCTGTGTTTTTTCGCCATCCTTAATTTGTTCAGTTAACAGTTTGCTTTTCTTTGAGTCAATATGAAAACGCAGCTAAATCATTTTTTTCCCCCGAGTGAAAGCTGGAACATTTATTCAATATCAAGCGTTCAGAGATGTTTCCTCCAGATAAGAGCGTGCTAATGTCTGCTTGCTGGTGCACTTAATGTGCTGTCAGTCCGATGTTGATGTTTGTGCTCTGCCTTATGCCAGTGAAGCATCTCTCCTTTGAAAGCAATGAGAGAGGGAAAGCAACTCCATTATAATGCCTTCAAGGGATTGCAGATGAAAATGTGGCTTTTTTTTAACAGGCTGCATTCTGTCCACTGATTTGCTTCATTCATTTTCTCAGTTTTGTGGCTCAGTCATGGGGAGAGCTCAGATTATGCCTGAGCTACTGCTATTTTGCTCTCAGACTGTAGAAAGATTCCACAACTGCAATACTACTTGTGTCTCACTGATGTTGCATTTACAAATAAGTACACTATGTCAAGATAAATGGCATTTTAAGCACAGCTAATGTCCTTCATAAAAACAACCTGCATGATTCAGAAGCTCTATAACATATCGTCTCCTGTCCCAGCACACTAAAGTTACATTTTTAAGACTTATATCCTTAAATGGCACTGCTGTCATGGAGTCATGCTATAAGTACTCTCTTGGCTGGTGTGTATAATTATCATAATTGATATGACTTATTCATGATTTTTCAGTCACTGCCCCTGTTGATTCTCTCTTTTTTTTTTTTTTCAAAATGAGCCACTTTCCCCTGCTTTTTAGATATCAGCACATGAACAGTTATACAAACACACTGCATTGCTAGCATGAACATGTTTAGAAGTCATGCCTCTTTCTCCCTTGCAAAAATCACACCTTTTTCCTTCAACTTCCCTTGAATTACCCATTTCCTCCTTCTTCCTATCTGATTTTTCCTAACTATTTCCATCTAAACACCCTCCTCTTTTCTTCCCCTCACACATATTTGACTCTTTATACATATTGCCCTTCCAATATTCCATACTGTATTCTTCCCCTAAATACTTTATTCCCTTCTTGTTTCCCCTTTATAATTTCTAATTAAATAATTTCACCCTTATATAGCAAACGCCACATATTCTCTTTTTCCCGTCCGACTTTGCCTCTCTTCCTGTTCTTTCCCCTCTTTTCTTACTCATTTCAGTTCAATGATTATGTGAACTAAACTAAAATCCATCACAAGAATAACATACAAATTACAGCTCCCTAAAGTGAAGCACCTGGCTGCCACCTTACACACACACACACACACACACACACACACACACACACACACACACACACACTGACAGCTCTAATGAAGATGTGACAGAGTGCAATTAGTTAGGCCCCGCCCCTCTGTACAGCTTTAATTGCCCGGTTGATGTGTGTATTCCAGATGGCTGGAGAGCTGAACCTCCTCCTCACTTTTTTTTTTGCACTGTTGATGTATTTCTTTTTTTACTCTGGGTATGAGGTTATGCACAGATAATTAACTTTTAAAAGCTTTGCACCGTGTAGTAATGTAGTACACTTTCAAGGACAAAGCTTGAATTATTCAGAATGATAAACATAAACATATTATTATTATTATTATTATTATTATTATTATTATTATACAACTTTCTTTTGGCTGCTCCTATCCAGGGGCCGCCACAGAGGACCATCTGATCTGCAAATAATAATAATAATAATAATAATAATAATAATAATAATAATTTAATTTAGTGGACAAATAATCAGCATTGCATTTTTCTTGCTTTACTCCTACTTAAGTTCAGTGTAGAGAAAAAAAATCTTCCATCCAAGTTTTATCTGCTGTTCAACAACTTGGCGTATAACTAATTAAAAACGTATACAGTTTTTAATTAAAATAAATAAATAAATAAATATTTTTTTACACAATAGCTCTGTTAAGTATTGTAAATTGTTAAAGAATATTTTGTGCATGTTTTCTTTCATTCACAAGAGTGTTATTTAGCACAAATGCCAAGACAGTATGTCAAAAAGGTTATACAGTATGAATTTTATATGATTCCACAAAATGTCATCTACCTACTAAATCTACCTCCCACACATTTGTCCAAATCAGTAAATCAGCCTGCAGTTGTTTTTGTGGCAAGATAATTTAAAATGAATAAGATGTTGCTTTAGTATTAAAGAAAAAAAAAAGTAAATCCATTATTTGACTGTTTGTATGAAGTCACTGGCAGGATAAAGTTGCACACAAAACATTTGTCACAACATTTACAATGCATCATTGCCCCCCTCCTCTACCTGTTTTAGTTTCACTTGTTTTTTTTAAGGCATCATCTTATCATTGGAAGTCCTTGAGTGCATTCCACAACATTAAATATAGCCATGAACTATTAAAAGGACTATGTATCACTCATCAATAAATTAATTATTTGATTAATTGTGGTAATCATTAATGAATTGATATGGATTTAGAGGCTTAAAACACTTATTTAACTTGGTTG